>JABXWE010015957.1:0-16317 GCA_014611495.1 Limonius californicus | reverse complement strand
AAACTTGGACGGATTTTCAACAAAACGCTATTTTATAATCAATTTTAAAAGTCAGAATCAAATTCAAACGCCAGCAACGTATTAATGTGTTGGTTACAAACACCACTAACATTAACAAACGTCACTTGAATTATTGGATTTGTTTTCAAGGCTTAGTTGATCGAAGATGACTTTCAGTTGAACAAACCTCGTAGTAAATAGGTTAAATTAAAAGTTCGGTTAAATTGGAATATGTTCGAGTAGGATATTTTACAGTTAGTACTGATTAGGTGCGATTTAGGTCATACGTCGAGAGGGCGGTTTACATGAAGGTTAGGCTAATTTAGGGTAGGTTAGGTTAAGTTAGGCTTGGTTAGGTTAATATAAAATTAGGCTACTTTAAGTTGAACGCGTTGCACTGAATGTTTAATTAAAATTAAGCTATGTTACGGTAGTAAACTGGTTGAACTAGGGTCGAGCATGCTAGGGTAGAATATTACACAGCCGGTAATTTTTAGGTAATGTTAACATCGAGTTAATCTAGTCTAATTTTAGTTAAACCGAAAGGAAGCTATTTTAAGTTCAAGTTAAATTATTTTATATAAAATAAGTTCAAGTTAGGGTAGATTGAAACAAAATACAGTGAGGGTAAACTAGATTACAGTCGATTTAATGTAATTATAGCAAAACTTGGGTTTTCTTACGTAAGATTAATTTGAGGTTAACATAGGTTAGATTAAATTAGTTGAGTTATTAGGTATTTACAATTAGTATGGATTCCTTAAGGTTAAGAGCGAGTTAGGTTAATTCAGTTTCACGTACACTTAGCATTGGTTGAACTTTTGCTGGGTTAGATTATGTTAAGTTACGGTCATGATATATTAAACTATGTATAAGTACTTGCAAACTAGTTTAGATTAAGTTCTGATGGGTAAGAACAATGTTAGGTTAAAGTTATGTTAGGATACGTTAAAACACTTTTATGTAGGATAAATTACAGTCGACATCGATTAAAGGAGGTGAGGATTCAATTAAATTAGTAATTTGTAATCTATAAGGACTAAAGGTTTGGTAGATTTACTTAGAACAAAGTCAATGTAGTGCAAGTTGGGGTAAGTTACATAAGATCAACGTTATTTTCAGAGAGCTTAAGTTAGGTCAGATATTAACATAGATTACGGTTGAATATGATACAATTAGCACTGATTGTGTACTGTTAAGAAGTTTATTACATTAATTTTAGTTTCTATAAGTTAAAATTACATCAATTTGTGTTACGAAATTGCGTTAGATTTGCTTGAGTTAGGGTAGATCAGGGTACGATACATTAAACTAAAGTTAGATAACAGTCGATCTGGTTTACAGTAGGTTTAGATTAAGCTAGATTAAAGTTAATTTACAGTTAAGTTATGTTAAATTAAAGTACGGTAATGTGAGATACATTCCAATTGCATTGTTTAAGGAAGACGAAAATTGAGAAATGTTGCCGTAAGTCACTTTTAGTCTACATCAACTTGGGTTGATCTAGTTCAGGATAAATCTAACTTAGGTTATATTAGATAAAATGAGTGTTAGATTAGGATTGCTGAAGATGCAAGTTAAAGGGCCTTAGGTACTAGTAGGTATAGTTAAGGTTAAGTTCGAATAACCTAGTTTAGGTTAATCTTAAAGTTAGTATAGGTTAATGTTATAATACTTTGTATATGATTAGGTTGAATTAGGATAGGTTAGATTAAATTAGATTTAACAATATTAAGTTGTAGTTACGTTAGTTTAAGATTAATGTTGTACAGGTTACGTTAGGTAAGATCAATAAAAGTTAAACTAACCAAATTAAAAATAAATTAACTGGTGAAGTTACACTACTTAACATTGTATAAGAACTTCATTGTTTAAGTTTACATTCCATTTTTGGTATTAATCGGTTTGACCGACTGTGTATTGTTATGTTCGTTCGATTTTGCTGCTACATATGAAATAAAGTCTTATTTTAATTAACGCTCTTATCTCGATAACTTTTTTATTATTTTCAAACTTTAATGGGGAGGTCACTTTTGCGAAGCTTCCGAAAGGGGAATGTTTGTCATGCAGGTTTAGTCTCTAGCGCCAACCGAAAACAGTTTTTAGAATTATTTTGTCTGCAGAATGGCCCAGGAAATTCTACGCTTCCTGGAAGTTCCACTTGCAAGATTTTGTTCTATAATTCTTGCACCATATTTCGTCATATGGAAATCTTCCAGCTGTAGGAGATTCACGTTGCGTTTTCTCGTCAGTTGATTTAACATCTTCGTTCTACCCGGTTGCCTGGTAAAACCTCGGCGACGACAACAAGACAAGGCAGGAGTCAGCGCAAGCTGCTAAGGGTGAATGCTTGTGGTTTTTGGAATCGGAGTTTTATGGCAGTGCCTCTGCTAAACTATGATACCGTATCGTTTTCTTGCTTGGGACAGAAGAATTCTCGACTTGTGACGGATTAAAGCCTTCAACCCCGTGATTTCCTCTAGTAAGCCGTTGGAAGTGATAATTCTGTACAGCGGCGGAGATTTTGGCTCCTGAAGTTCCCGTCTTTTTTCTCCGAAGAAAGTGACCTCCCAAATTAATCTTTGAAAATAATAAAATAGTAATCGACTTAGGAGCGGTAATTAAAATAAGACTTTAATTTCTATGAAGAGGCAATTCAAACGAACATAACAGTATGTATGAATACATGAATCCCTGAATTAACAATCAGTCAGAGCAACATTTTAGTAACTTTAGTTG
The DNA here is from genome assembly GCA_014611495.1 of Limonius californicus. Lineage (NCBI taxonomy): Eukaryota > Metazoa > Arthropoda > Insecta > Coleoptera > Elateridae > Limonius > Limonius californicus. The sequence goes on along the minus strand of JABXWE010015957.1, from coordinate 13,578 downwards.
GATTACTGTAAAAATGTATTTCCCTCAATATTTTAGGTTTCCGCGGTTTGTGCCTAATGAAGTCATTTCTCCGTTTTAGACCGCGTCGTCGTAGAATTGGTTGATGCTGACGTTTCGCTAACCGTTGCAGGTACCATTATCTAAGCTATTCAAGAAATGTCAGTCTCAATCAATTTATTATTACGACGACGCTGTTTGAGCGCGAAGAGATGTCTTCAACTTATATTTAAATTAATTAATTTTTTTTAGGGCATGATTTAGTTACATATTGGTAAAGCTAGATAACTTTTCCGTAAGTGCCTTTATCTGCGATTATTTTCAAAGATTTGTGTTTTGGTTCCCGACATGTCCTTAATTTCTTATTGCCTTGGTGGAATTACCCTTTCAGAAAATTTGTGGTCTTAAATTTATTTCTCGGTGAATCAGTTGGACGGTAGTGCCTTAACACGTAAAAAGTAAAAATGTATGAATTCTAAAATACAAAGGATTGTAAATGATAGCTTAAAGTTAGTGCAATTAATAGCGCTTGAAATGATCTACAAAAACTATCTACAAAATTAACAATTTGCATAACTTTAGCTTGACTGTAAATGAATTTATGCAAGTTTTAGAATTCATACTTGTGATAAGACATCCAGTTCCGTCTTTGCTTTTAAAACTTATAAGAACCAGTAAAAACTTTTAATGGGGTTCACTGCTATTAAAAATTCCGTAGTCTGTCAACCGATTCTTTAAACTAAGCATTTTGTGTTGAGTTCGCTATTTACAGATATTATTAGCTATTAGATCAAACAGAGGAAAAGTTATAATCCTCTCGATAACAGAATCCGATTGAAAGCAGCAGTAGTAGCGAGGAAAGCATTAAATTGGAAGTTTTTGCGAAGCTTAGTTCGTCCGATTTCTTTCTGCACTTTTCAGCGCAGTGAAGTAAAACGTTTTCATTTTTTTTACACAAAATCCGTAGGAAGTCTGAAATACCTCAAAGTGATTAGGACTTCTATTTCGAAATCCTCTACGGGCATAAATACGATGAAACCGAACTGCTTCGCCTTTGTTGGATACCGAACTTTTCGTTATAATATACGTTAAAAATACTTCTACGGCGGTGTATTATAATTTATAAACTACAAACAATAAAAGTATGATTTAAGTTACCTCTTCTTTCAACCGTTCGTTGTGGAGCGAGTTGAAACTAGGTTGTAAGGCATAAATTAGCAAATAAATTAGTACTAGGATTATTATGTGTTCATAAAATTCTCTTTAAGGGTCATTAATCATCTTGGTATTAAACTTCTACTTTCGGTATTACATTTTCTAATATGTAACTTTGCAGTTTTTAATCTTTTAGATCTTCTTCGTTTATTCATATGCTGACATAAATGCCTAGTTCATCTTTTTTTATTATTCTAGAAATATATGGTATATACCATTATATGCACTTTCATAAAGGTAGCTTGGTGAAGCACTGACAAGAGCTTCTGCTTCCCACCAGGAAAGACACGCGTTCGAATCCTGATTAAGGTGGAGCTTAAAAAAAGGAAACAGTTCCATTCAATCAGGTGAAGCTATTAGTCTTTATACGTATATATAGGCAACATTGACGACTCTTTCTCCCTATACAAGACATCCTTCTGTGGCAAGCAACGGAAAACTACCACCGAAAACAAGAAAAAGAAAAAGAAGAAGACGATGATGATGAAACAAAAACAGAAGCAGAAGAAGAAAAAATATAAATTTTGAACTAAAAATAGCAACTAAACGATGTTTCCGTAACGCCTGTGGAAATATCACAAAGATGGTTGGATACAAAGAAGTCTGTTGAGGAAATAAATACAGACGAAGAAAAGGAAACATTCAAAATGCGAGAGAAATCGGGGAAAACTCAGAGTTACAAAGGGTTACAGAAATAAAGAAAGAAAACGAAACTGCCTCGATGAATTCAATAAGAGGTATTGGAAAAATTTGGAGAACGAGTAAGGGAAATTTGAGCAGACTATAAAAAGTCAAAGAGAATGCAGATCAGGAGGAGACAAAATCTAACATCCTTCAAATCTAACCTAAAGATACGTTCTTAGTATGCTATGAAGGGTAACCGCAGGGCGTAACTTGTAGGTACGTTGAGGAGGTGCCCAAAAGAGAACTTTTAAAGTTAAGGGGTATGTAGGAAAGGTGCCCAAAGGATGACTTTCAGGGTTAACTTTCGGACATCTTTTATGGTTAACAAAAAGATGATTTTCAAGGTTAACTTTTGAACATCTTTTATTGTTAACCAAAAGCTTGACTTTCAAAGTTAACTGGTCGACATCTTTTGTGGTTAACCAAAAGCTGATTTTCAAGGTTAGCTTATGGATATTTTTAACGGTTAACCAGAACATGACTTTCAGGATTAGCTTTTGGACATCTTCTATGGTTAACCAATAGATGACTTTCAAAGTTAGCTTTGGACAAGTTTGACGGTTCACCGAAAGATGACTTTCAAGGTTAGCTTCTGGACATTTTTTTATGGTTAACCAAGAGCTGACTTTCAAAGTTAGCTTTTGGACATCTTTTACGGTTAACCAAAAGATGACTTTCAAGGTTAGCTTCTGGGCATTTTTTATTTTTAACCAAGAGCTGACTTTCAAAGTTAGCTTTTGGACATCTGTCACGGTTAACCAAAAAATGACTTTCAAGGTTAGATTTCGGACATCTTTTATGGTTAACCAAAAGATGACTTCCAAAGTTAGCTTTTGGACACTTAGACGGTTAACTGAAAGATTACTTTCAAGGTTAGCTTCTGGACATTTTTTATCAAATGAAAAGAAGAAGAAGGATGATAAAAGACATACCAAAACATTTACATAATCACAATTATTGTATGTTGTTATTCATCATTTTTTATTATTAGCTGAGAAATACGTAGCACATATTTTTTAGACATTGATTTTTGTTGTTGTTTTTAAATAGTGAGTAAATAGCGGTGATTATTACTATAATTTTATATATTTATGTTCAACTTTTGTAGTTATTTTATAGACCATATTATCACATCACATTACAAAGTTGTACGAATGAGTTTGACAAACGTAATGCGAACATTTCATTTGATCAAAGTTTAACTAAAAGCCAATTTAATGTTTGCAACAAGTATTTTATTAGATTTCAAGTCGAATTTGGACCGCTGCCAAATAACGTTTTCGTAATTTATTATTTCTATTAAGAGCAATTAGCGAATTGCGTTTCGATGTCTGTTTGCAAAGCATGAAGTCCTCCCCTTTTCAGTCCCTCTGGGTAGATCGCTGACGCAGACGCTAAATAACTGCAGGGAATGTTAGGAATTTTCAAACTAATGGCTTAAAAATGTTTATGATTGTTTGGGAGCGATGGAATCTGTTTGAGACTTGTTTGGGTTAAACAAGTATTTTAAACGTGCCAAAAAGTTCGAGAGTTCCAAGACAATTAAAGGATGCTTCAACCTGGCGCCTCGCATTTCGCTCTTAAAGTTTTGAAGGTTCGGAAATTATTCGTAAGACCAGACGCTACCTGTTCCAAGGCATATGTAACAGCTATATAATATGTATAATGCTGCTGTAAATATAAACCCCTATCAAGGAAACCAACTGACATCAAAGAGTTTTCGCGTGGAAAAACAGCGAAAGAAGATATTTGCCGCCGCTTCGAGGCTTTCCTCTTAAATTACAGTCGTTTCAAATTGTGTTATAAATCTTTATCGTTTTTATGCAATGTAGAGCAATAGAAACCGAGTTTCTTTCCTTAAGAACGACAATTTTGTCAAACATTTTTGTGACTTACAGCCCGGGGTAGGCTATTGGTGTAAACCTTTTGTTTGAAGTTGTATTATCAAAGCTACTGAGATGCGATTTAAGGAAGGGGAAACAACTATTCCTGCCATGCTTCAGCATCTTAGTTTACTAGTCTACCTTTGAATAAGATCAGCTGTCTTAATTATTGTTACCCGATAATTGTTAAATTATGGAACTTAATTCAGTTGCGATAAGCAGCTAAAATGATTTTCCCTGAAGAAATCTAATGTTTTATGATTGAATAAGTTATCGTCAGTGGATTTACGCAGTTAAGGTTTACTCAGTACTGTAAATTTATTCAGAGGCACACCACACGCAGTGTAACACGTATACAGGCAATTTTTCTTTTTAGTATACATTGCCTATGTATACTTTTAAAAAGAACGCGTCAATTATGCCTGTTATGTAGGCAATCAACTATACAGACAACTAAACCATGCTGTGACCAAAATAATCAAATTAATACAATGTTAAAAAATAAAATTAATCTTTATTTAGTGTCTTCTTGCGTTTGTTATACTACCATGTACAGTAAAGACGAAAAAGTTGAAATTCTAATGTGGTATCAGAATGGTAACAGCTTAAGAACTGCGAGAGACTTATTTTCCCTAAAATATCCAGAAAGACTTATTCCTTGTATTCGAACCATACAAACAATTGTTAGAAAATTTAAATCGGAGGGATGCCTAATAAATTCCCATAAAATAAGAACTAGAAGTATTCACGTTTTAACCGAAGAAATGAAATTAAATATTTTATGCTGCGTTGAAGAAATCATAATTAATAGTTATAACAAAAAATAATAATTAAAAAAAGTTTGCTATGGCCGGGAATGGAACCCGGATCAACTGCTTGGAAGGCACCTATGCTGGCCATTACACCACTTTTCCGCTAATGTATTTTTGTTATACAAAGGAAGTACAATGTTCACGGACGTGTGTTGGAAGTGTCGAATAAATCATAAAAACAAGCTAAAATTTCGTACGGCGAGGACCTCATGAACTCCTAGTTTGTTTACAACACAAGTTGAATCGTTTTCAAATCGCTTCTTCTTTGCAGCAGTTATACTACTTAAGAGAAGAGAATTTTTTGGACTAAATTGTCACAAGTGATACAACCTGGTACAATATTTTGCTGCTGAGGACGACGTGGAAGTATGCAACGGTATCAGACCACAGTCCAAAATCAAAAGAAAATGAAAACTGTGTTGGCAGCTGATATAGTGGAAGGAACATTTTTTTGGGGTTCCCAAGAAGTGCTCTTTGTTGATTCGTCTACAGAACGCCGCACAAGTAATGCAGACTATTATTCAACACTTTTGTCTGATAAAGTTAAGAAGGCGATCAGGAACAAATGGAAGAGATGACAAAGTGCTGTTTGCTTTTTCCAAGACAGTGTTCGTCCTCATAGGGCTGCAAACATAACTGAAACTAAGAACTGCTCCCGCATGCAGTATACAGTCCTGAGTTTGCTTTCGCAGATTTTTATTTCTTTGGTTTACTAAAAGAAGCTGTTCAAGTGTGGGTACGGATTCAACTCAAACACTTTTTCCGGGAATGCATTACAAAAGTTCCAGATCGGTGGTGCAAGTGCAGCTATATCGAAAAGTAACATAGATTTCATCGTTGTAATATTGTAATACCCCTCCTTACAAATGAATTCCTGCTTAAATGTAGACACTTTTCGTACTTATTACAGTTAAGATTACAAAAACAGACACAAAAAAATATTTAGCCCAGTATTTGATTCGCTGAAATCTGTTCAGAGAGTCTTAATAATTCATTATTTTGTCATTTCTAAATGCCTCAAAAAGATATATAATAATGTTATTCTTTAAGTGATGCATTATAACCGTTAAGATATGACGACATAAACTGTGGAAAATATTAAAGAACTCCTCGTTGATAAAGAAATACATGACAAATCGCATGGGTAATGAAAAATGCGCATATTTCAACGTCATAAACCACAAACGCGTGCCTCCTAAAAAAGTACGTTACGAAAAACGCTGAAAAATAGCTTCAGCCCAGAAAAAAATGTTCATTAGCCAATAAAAGCTGGCGATGTTATCGTAGGCAGCGGCTACACAAATATTTTTTGAGTGTTAAATTGCCATATTTGCATGCATTTCATAACAAGGAGTAAATATGTAGTAGACCAAGTTCCTATCTCTTATTTAGCATTGAATAAACTGCACATTTCTAAACACAACTTACAAATTAGAAGAAAAATAAGCTTCTAAATTTACACAGGAAACGATATAAAACGAAAGTCACCTAACATACTGCCTTGGTAATAATAATCGATAATAAATTGATTACTGACAACGCATTAAAATGTCAATCATCATCTAGGCATTCGGGAAAGCTAACAATAAAATTACATAGCATTACGCCCAGCGGATGTTTCGTGGGTAAAAAGCATTTATCGTTAGGAAATTGTAGGTAAAAATTTTTTTTGGTTTGTACTAATTAAAGCAAATCTGATTTAAAATGATATCGTTTGCCGTTTTTATTATTAAAGAATTGATAACAAGATTATAAATATTACTTCCATAATTTATGTTGTCGATCAACTACTATTATTTTTTTTCCAAACATTAAGCAATTGTATGGTCTACTAAAATAGCCCATTGATGAAGGATGAAGAACTACGTCGCCATTATTCTCAAGGTTCTAAATGTTTTAATTGCAAATTTGTAGCACAATATGTACAATAAAATATGCAATATGCATATGCAAAATGTACTTCTTCTTAGAGTGCTTTATCTCTTACGAGACGTAGCGATCGTCTCCCGTATGCCTGTGTTGCGCGTTTAGAGTGCCACAGACATAGAGGCCCTACAGCTTAACTGGGCTCCGAACTACGGGAAATGTAAACATTTCTACTCTAGAGAAGATTTACTAGACAGAACACCTCGCTGGTTTTCTGTTACCTCGCGAGGGAGAACGGCCGTTAAAAATCTGATGTTCCGGTACTGGGAATTGAACCCAGGACCTTCAGCGTAGAAGTCTAACGAGCTAACGTCTAGCCCACGGCCGTCTAAAATATGTACATAACCTCACAAACAAAAAATAATTTCATTCCACTTCCATTTCTGTTCTTTCACATAAACGAGGTGGAGAATCAATTTGTTCAATTCTTCTTTCTGCATATACTCGCAAACCTCGGCATTGTTGCTAGATTGTAAAATTAACAGAAAAGTTTTTACTTAAAATGTATGTTTGAAATTGATAGGACTAGGAAACCAGCCAGCTATTAACTATCAATTAGAAAATGCTGTCGTATACATTCGGACAGAAAACCCAAACATTAGTATATTTGCTGAGACTATTATGGTGTACCTATACATAAATTCAATATTACCAAATATTTTAACTTATCAAAATACACTTTTTAATAAATCCACTATGGAATACTGAGGAAAAATCACAAGAAAGTTTCCAGATTCGTATGAAAAAACCACATTGATGGCGTCCAAATGTGTTGAACAAGATGTAGAGTTAGATACTTTAGATATTGCAAAAAAATATTGTCAGATAGATTTACGACTTCTTAAAAATCTGCGGTTTAAAATATTGCTGTTACTGAAATTCAAAAAATTATTAGATTATTAGATCTTATACCACACCTAAATATTTTCCATTGTCGTGATAATTATGACGCTAAACTATTGTTTCCATAAAGTTTTTCTTTATGTGCTTCAATCAACAGATTTTGTTATCCATAATATTTCAATAAGTGTAACCACAGGAAGATTTTAAATATTTTTCCAGACTTCACTAAACAAACCAAATTTTTCGCACACCCTGTTTATATTTCAAGAGCTACGCTACTATTAGCAGCGTTTCACTGAAAAATAATAAGTATCGATTATTTAATGCAGGGGTCGGTAAGCGACCGGCCCGCAGACCCCACGGGCCTTCGTGCGGCCCGCGTAGTTTAATCAAAATACAATTTTTCGTGCAGCCCACGTAATGTTTCGTAGAAACATGGTATTTCAACCATTAAGGGATTTCTTCTTATCGTTGTTTATTTTAATATCGAGTTATTTAAGCAAAAAATGTGAAATTGAGTAACATAACATAACATTATGACTAACTAAGAAGCAAAAAAGAAAAAATGGAATATTTTGCAGGGGTTTACTTCGATGGTCAACTGTCGGCTGTCGTATATCGATTGGTTCCTCCGACTGATTTCACTATTCGTAAAACTGATTGTATAATAGTGAATCTGTGACGGGGTATATTAGAACCAAGCGCCACCTCAATAACTCGCAGGTACTCACCGGAAGGGTAGTGATAGCCACCACGGCCACATTGAATGGAGGGTGTATACCTGGAGGCTGTCTACCTCGGTCCTTCCCGCAGGAGCGGATTCAATATTTCGTAGATCAAAAAATATATCTCCTCCCGGCTTATGAATTAAGAAAACGTTATTGATTTCATAGCTAAGCTTAGAATAACGTTCGCCTCTAACCTGCTCGCCACCGCTTATTAGTTACTCAAGCGGCTAGATCCCTCGAAAAGGCTACTGACCATTGATTTAATGCATTTGCATTGACAGGTATAATACGAAAGTAAGTACATTTTTGCTATTGCTATGTGTCACATTAATGCAGAAGTTAAAATCGTGCCTGCAGTGTACCCATCAGCAATTAGGAACATCACGTATTAAATACGTACATTGTTCATAAATGTGAAAGTAATTTGATTAATAGTTAACTCCCGCTAGTTAAATTCTAATTCAATTTGCGCTTTCGGTCTTAATCAGCAGTGTTAAATAATCATATTCGAATTTATTGTGAATTTTAAAATGTAGTTTACTAGTTGTTTTATTTTTGAAATGTATAACACTTACCACTCACAAGAAGATTCCTCTGTTCATCCGTCAATCTGAAATAAAATTAAATCAATGTTAAAAATATACTACTGGTTTTTTATAGAGTGAATCAGGCAAGTTGTCCCGCATTAAAAGTGATATTACAGCAACTGATATTATTGCATCATTTATACTATAGAAATGGATCGTAAATACTTTCTGACAAGTGATCTCTTACTGTAGTAATTAACTGTTTTACTATACTGTTTATATTACTATTTAACAAGAAAAGCGCCCGTACTAAAGACAAAATTAGACAGGTGAAAAACAAAAAAAAACTAGTTCGACTTGTGAGATGTAATTGATGTACACACCTCAATTTTTTTTTAAATCATTTCCTATCGCAATTAGTCACACTATTTCGTATATTGCATATTTATATATACCGAGTGATAACTAGCAAACCTGGTCATAGTTTTTGCAAAATTTATGTCGCCTACTTCATTAATTCCTACTAAACAGCACCAATTTAAGTATCATTAGTAAAATGGTCAAGTTATTATAAACATTTTTATTAACAAAATAAACGAAAACAAACTACATCCAAAATAAACACAATACTAGTTAGGTATAAGCACGACTTATAACGCAATTTCATTAAAAAAATAAGCTGTCAAAATGACATTAAACAAAAATATTTCAAGGCAATTTTTTTGAAACATGCATGCTATGGCCAGGTTTGGTGGTTATCACTCGGTATATCAGTGTGTATGTATTCCTACAGTTGTCTCCGCTTTTCGCTTTCTAGTTTTCAGTCTTCCTTATTTATCCAAAGATCTGCATCCAGCTCTGAATCTCTCTCTGAACCATTGAATTTTCCACTTGGTTATTCCACCATGTTCTTGGATGACTGTTTTTTTTCTTCTCTGAAGGTATTCATTGCCATACCCGTACTGGCCACTGTTGTTCTGGAATCCTTATCATGTGCCCGTACCATTTTAACCGGTTCGTTTCTATTCTATTTATTATCTCTCCATTTACCTCCATTTGCTCTTTGATGACATTGTTGGGAATGCATTCTGTTCCTGAGATTCCACATTCTCTTCTCCCAAAATCCATTTCCATGGTGTTTATGCGTTGCTCCATCTTTTTATTTATTACCCATGACTCCGAACCGTACGTCACGATACTTTTTTTTTTGTTTCTTTCGTTACTTTATCGTTCCATAGCAAGGAGTTTAGTTGACCAATAGCTTTACGTTCAGAACCGATTCTACATCTTATGTCGTTTGTGTACGTCCCGCCTGCTGTTAACGTAACACCCAAATGCTTAAAGTTTGTACAGTATTTGACAGTATTTCCGTCGATGTTCAGGTCTGTGCCAACTACCACGTACTGTTTTTGTCGATATTCACTTCTGAAGCCCATATGGTACTCTTCCGGAACATATACTCCAAATCTTCTTGGTCAGAGGCTGTCAGGACCTGATCGACCGCGAAGATCAACGTGTATAGTATATCATTTTCGATGGGTATTCCCATACCTTCACATTTTCGATTCCACTGTTCCAGTTCTCTGTTTTCTTTAAAAGGTAGGTGATAGGCAGCAGCCTGATTCGAGACCATAAGTGCAGGTAAACTCATTTTCATTGTACAACAAAGAAAGAAAAAAGTCTAGTGGAGTGATATAGCAACTTCTTAGTGACTATGGAAACACAGCTTCTCTTCCAATCCAATTTTCCCCAAGTAAGAATTGTGGTCCAATAATATGGTTACCTATTACACACCAAATCACACAAAAAATTTTTTTTTAATTCGCACTCTTCAGCTTATTCTTTATTGAGTTTTTTTTTGTGATCATTAATACTTTATTTTCTTTTCTCGTCATTACCTTCATTATTACTCCGATTTTCTATATTTTGTCCCTTTGCTTATTATTTCTATTGTTCTTCCTACTCTTCTCAGAATTCTTCTTAATCTTTTTATTATTCTGCCCTTTCTCCTTATTTTTATTTAGGTTTTGATTATTGTTCTTTGGGCTCTCTTACTACTATTACCGTTTTTCTTATTTCCTTCTTATTTTTGGTTTGCCTACCTATACTCCGTGTTCGCAGTTTGTTTAATATTGTTCTTATTCTTCTTGTAATGTCTTTCTTCTGTTTATTGTAACTTTCCTCCTCGTCCTTTTTAATCAACTATTGCGTTTACTCTCTTTAGCGTCCACATTGTGCTCCTCAGTATGTACTTCCTACTTCAGATTTTCTTATTTAACAATTCGTTCCCCCTCTCTTATTATTTGATCAAATCTCCTGATTACTTTCTTTTACTTTGTTCTTCTTATTATTATATTCCCTTTTGTATATACCTTAATTTACTCAGGTTCTTTGTTTGCTTTTTTATTTGTTGCTATTATATTACACATGGTATCCATATGCCCTCTTTTTAAATCTTGATAAAAGCCGCAGTAGCTAAATGTAATTAATACGGAAAACACCAAAAAACGATGATGTAAATATATATTTCTTGTAATTGAATCCATTGAATTTTCCTAGCAGAAGAACCATGAAATTGTTTTCATAAGTCTATTTCACATTCTTGGGCCGTGATGTTCTAAGCAAATTATTTAATCAACGTTTTACAGAAATACAAATCACAAGAAACTAATTTTCATTTAAAAAAATATTGATTAATAATTTTCAGAATTACTTGAAGAAATTTTCCACGCTATACATCATTTCAGTGCTATTTGTTTTATATCACCTTCAGCTGGTCATTTAGTAAATTACACGTAGAAAACTACAACATAAATAATCAAGCGGGTAAATTAGGCTCGTTAACTTGTCATACGAGATGTTGGATATAAAAGAGCATACAAAATAACATTTTAGTGATTTTGAGAAATGATAGAAAAGAAATAAAACATTTTAGAATCGATGAATAGTTGCTACTCCTTTATAATGAAGTGTTGAATTTGTTTAGATTGGTTTCATATTGCATAAAATATACATTCTAAATAAGAAGGAACTATACGTTTCTGCATTTCAGTTACCAATAACCAAATAATATTTATGTATATATATACAGCGTGTTTCGGAATTGCACGGCACTATTTTATGGATGTGTTCTCCAACACGAAATAAACACGGAAATTCATCAAACATATTGCTCAAATCAATTTATTACCGAGATATTAAAAGTTACAGATATTTATTTAAAAATAAAACATTCAGAGTAACTGTTCAAAGTGGTCTCCATTTTATTGAATGCAACATTCAGCACGACGAATTCATGCTTCTCTGGCACGCCTTATAACATCAGGACGACCCTTGATAGTTTCTGCTGCTTCCATTGTGTGCTAATAGACGTAGAATAAACGATAGACTTCAGCCAGCCCCATACAAAATAATCTAACGGCGTTAGATCAGGAGATCGTGGTGGCCATTTAACAGGTTCGTTTCGTCCAACCCATCGATTACCATATGTTATGTTTAAATAATCCATTGCAATATGAGAAAAGTGGGCATCGTCATGCATAAACCACATCCCCTCCCTATTGGCAATCGGAATGTGTTTTAGAAGACCATACAGATCCAGAACCAGCAGGCAGCTCAGGAAGTTAGGATTTCGTGTGCATTGTCGAATTAACCATTGGCAGAAATTTTTGCGCTTCTTATAATCTTTTGGTAACAGATCTTGCACAGGCGTAACGTGAAATAGATACAATAGTTGCTCACGCAATATTCGCCATACGCTTGTACTTGATACATTGAAACGAAGTGACAAACTTTCCGCGTTATTGTTACACCGGAAAGGCGCTGGTAGTTGTAAAACGAGTGAGATCAGCCGGACCAGCAATGTAAAAATGAATTTTTGAGGAAAATGTATTAACTTCTGAGTTAAAGCCTGGAGAAGGAAATCCAGCCCAGAAACCAGTCCTGAAACCGGATCTTCTAAGTCGAAGTACGGAGAGGAAGTCCAGCTCCAAAACCAGTCTAAAAGCCAGTTCAGTAACCTGAACTTAAAACATCCTAGAAATCCAGTCAACACTGAATTAGCCTGGGGCGACCCGCGCTTTTACAGGATAATCTTGTAAATGGTTTCCGTTCCACACTGAGTTAGCATGGGGAAACCCGCGCTTTCGTTTAGTGTAAACCTATCCATATCCCGAACATTTAAAACGCATTTACGTGTTTCCTCCTGATCTGTAAAACACCGCACTGAAAGTAGTTTAAAGAATTTACTACGGATACAGCAGTACTGTTGCGTTAGCCTGGGGAAACCCGCGCTTTCGTTTAGTACTCGCTTTAATAATTCTAAACAAATCCACGATTCCTGCGAAAGCCCGAACATTTCTACCACACGCCGCGATCGACCGGCGAAGACCACTGCAATGCCGATGGAATTCGCATCATTTATTTTATTCCAGTTATAGGTAACCTGCACGAATTTCCTTTATTGCTAGGTAACGGAGAACACGAGGCCAGGTCGCTGCTACAATCCAGTTGCTGCGAGTAACCCTGTTTCTTCCATTGTAATAATAAAATTTCGTTAGTTGTTTAGCAGTTGTGTGGCCTTCAGAGAGCGAGCGTGCTACTCAGCTGGCAGTAATCGTCTACGCCAGCGCGTCGTCCTCCTCTGACCCGCGCGACGGGATTGTCTACATTCCAGGGCCAGACTGAGGCAGCTTTGACTTTCATTTTAGAACACCGTATTTTTGTTTTTTATCGTATATATAGATTTACATCCAGTATTTTATTTTTTTTTATTGTATATATATTTACATTCAGTATTTTAGTTTCATTATTATATATATATATATATATATTGCTATGAATTTAGTTTTATAATAGATGAATTATATAAATAAATTTATAATTATGTAATTTAGTTGGGCGCCAATTTGAGTTCTATCTCAAATGAATTAATATAAATTAATTAACATATCATTAATATTTA
>JABXWE010015956.1:0-12770 GCA_014611495.1 Limonius californicus | reverse complement strand
TATACGAAAAAATAGGATGTTTTACACGTTTGAAAAGTGTTTCTTCCATGCTCGTGCAAATTTAATTGACTCGCTTCGCTGCGCTCGCTCGTTAATTAAACATTTGCACTTGCTGGAAAACTGACACTTTTCTAAACTTGTAAAACAATCTACTATTGTTTATCACTAAAAACTTCATTTAATGCAATATTACAACCATTTTTAATAAAATTAAACAGAAAAAATTTAAAAATTGCCCCTGACTGATTGATAACTATTATAGTATAAAAAATAACCGTTATTTAGTATCAAAGTCATGAGTATCTACTATTCATTTGTTTAGTTTTTAAACAGTTTCACTTATTTGTATGAAAATGGTTGTAGTATTTGGAAAAGTAAATCAAGTATTAGATAAAGTCTTACGATTTACGAGCAATTTAATAAAACCTGTTTTATTTCGGGTAACCAACACTACTACAGTATGAAATGTGGCTAATTCAATGTTATTATTACTGACGTATACTTTCTTCCTGTAGATTGAACTTCTTCTTTAACATTAAATCATATTTTCAATTAACTACTTTTTAAACTCTTATTATTGTATAAATTAGTACGGTCGTTAACATACCAAGTTCATACTAATCAAAACTCCCATGTGAAATACTCTTTAAAGTAAACATCACTGTTATTCTGATTATACTATTACAGGTGGAAGTCAGCAATCTGGAGCTTCAGAGAAGTTTCGTTGGCGCAAAGATCAAATGGCTTATCGTCCTGGATCCGATGTTGTGGATCGTCCTCGTGACGATTTAGTTGCTGACGTACACTTGGAAGGGCATTTGGCAACAGAAGCATCCTTTATTGTTTTAGACACTCTTGAACGCTGTGTTTCTACCGTAGCACAATGGGACAATCAACAGTCCCTCCTTGGTCTAGCATTAACGGTTCTTTTGCATGCTTTGGGTAAAAATCAGAGCACCACAGTTCTTCCACACATGTTTGCTTCACAACGCAGTCTGGTTTTTAAGGTAAAATTTAGTTTTTCAGTTTGTAGTGAAGATTTAAAATATTTCATTTTGGTTGCAGTTTCATAGTGCACTTTTCGATGAAGAAAGCGACCATTGTGCTGATTTGTGCCTGTTGCTATTAAAACACTGCGGCTCTAATATTGCTTCTGTTCGATCACAAGCAGCTGCGTCATTGTACCTGTTAATGAGACAAACATTCCAAATTGGTAATGTAAGTATTGAAACAAGTAATAATTAAAGACAATTTTCTTAATAATTTCAACAGCGTTATTATTTACTTAATACATATTTCACTATCATAACAAGTCATTGCCAAAAGCAGTACAAGTAAATATGTGGGAAACAGTACATTTGTTCTTGTACTTCTAAAAGCTTCAAATTTAGGAACTCATTCATTACAAATCTATTGAATGCTTATAAATTTTAAAAGCTTGCAGTACCACCATATTTCTTGTTGTCATTGCTTTTTTTTTTATGTAGTAACAGGTTCATAATCTAAGGAAGTGAATTTGATGAATAAAACACTGGAGGTTTAAAACAGATACATATTTTGTATGAAATATTTTCTCAATGCCAAACTGCACCTGCAGAATAACTTGTAATTATTTACTCCCGGTATTTACTTGTACACACTAGAGATTTTGCAAAAATGTAAGGGTGTTATTGATATTAAATTAAAGCAACTAAAATGACAATTTAAGAAGTGTAATAAAACTTAAGTGGGGGATTTAAGAAAACCAATTATGGTCCTTTAAATATTGAAGTTTTTTTTTTTAGTTATCTCCTTGCCACAATGTCTTACATTTTACCACACAAGAGTTTTTAAATAAATTAATAAAAAAGAACATCTAAAGTTGACTGTTCTTCTTTTTCTTCATCAAGTAATAAAAAATTAATTATGAATATCATTAACGGACACCAGCGAATAGCGATAGCGATAAAGTGCTCTGTATAGAAAGTTAACTAATTAATAGAAATACGAGTAATAAATTCAGGAAAGTGAGTAGAACATATGAAATAACAAGTGCAACTGGAAAACAAGATAAGATTAGTGAAATAAGCAACTAATAAGTGAAGAACTAACCTGTGGGCGCTGATAAGAGTTGAAAGACATAACCCAGGAGACCGGCGACGCGACGGCGCGATACGCGGCGAAGCAAAACGAACAATGGTGTAAACTAAACAGAGCCGCAGTAAGGCAAATTTCACAGTGAGACTCGATTACAATAAAAGTGTGTGAAATACGGGAAATTCATGTTAAATGTAAATTTATATGAATAAAGGCGAAGATCGCGGTAAGACTCGACAGCAATAAAAGTGTGTGAAGTACGGGAAATTCACGTTAAATGTAAATGTATATGAATAAACAAAGTGCGGGACGAAAAACGTAAAGAAACCCATAAAGTAAAAGCGATAAATAGAGTAGACCAAGCGAAACAAGCATGGAGGAAAATCCCACACTCTTGGATGTAATGAAGAAACTGATTCAAATAGATAATAAAACGGATGACATGAACTCCCAATGAAAACAGCAAAGGGATGAAACAGAAGAGCTGAGAGTAATAATTAAGCAACAAGAAACACAAATATAAAGGCTGGAGAAGGAAACAAGAAAAAGAAATATAGTGATATTTAAAATACAGGAGGAAAGTAACGAAGATGTAGAAACAATAAGGGATGTGGTAGTTGAATTAATTAAAAAAATCGATGTGGAAATAGAAAAGAATAAAATCGATATGGTGAATAGAATAGGGGAACCCAAGAGAGGGGAAAGTAGGCAAATTAAAGAAGACCTACATAAAAAAACTAGAGACATTAGAAGCAAACTAACGCCATACCTAATAGACGCCAGGAAGCAAGAAAACGGGGCGATAATAGTAGATGATGTACTAATCGTAAATGGTGAGAAATGGAATCTGGAGGAACTAGAAGAAGAAAAAGGAGAGGAAGCCAGAAGTGAAGATGGAAAAAGTAGAAATGGGCGGAAATTGGACAAAAAAAGAGGAAGATCTACTGATGAAGAGATGGAGAACAGGACCAAGGAGTTAACAAAGTTAGAAGCAATAACCAAAAAGAATAAATATTGGACGCAGAGTTTACTAGCGCCAATGAAAAAGATTGAGGGACCCGTAGCAAAAACAAGTGCCAAAGAGAGAGCAAAAGCAGGCCAGAGGATGCAAGAGTTCAATTAAACAACAGCTTAAGATGCATAGGACTCATTAGTAGTAGCGATGCTAACTAACAGGTAGGAGAAATTACAAGAGATGAGCCAAAAAACCTGTAAATGAGAAGGGAGATGGATCGAAAAACGATGACGACAACGGCAATGAAAAAGGCAGAAATGTGATACAGAAAGAAACAAAAAAGAGAGGAAAAAGCAAGAATATAATTAAAATAAGTACGTGGAACGTTAGAATGATGTTGGTAACTGGGAAAATGAAAGAAATAGCGTCCGAACTAAAGAGATATAAAATTGATATAGCAGCACTGAAGGAAATTATATGGGGGGGGGGAGAATAGACGAAAAAGAATTTACATTGATCTACTCGGGAGCGGAAAACCAAGGAAGACATGGAGTTGGGTTTATACTAACAAAAGCAATGGGAGCAAACATTATGGAAGCAGAATTAATTGATGAAAGAATGGCCTACTTCAGACTAGGGGGGACTCCAACGAACGTATATGCACCTACGGAAGCACATGCTGACAAGGAAAAGGAACAGTTCTATGAAAACCTAGAAGAAAAAATAGAGAAAATACCGAAAGAAGATCTAATTATAGTACTAGGGGACTTTAATGCGCAGATTGGTAAAGAGAGTATAATAAGTCAAGTTGCAGGGAAGAATACTATACATGAAAAAACCAACGAGAACGGTATTAGACTTTGTAGCTTAGTGGCGAAAATGAATTTAATAATAAGCAGTACTAAGTTTACACACCCAAAAAAGCATAAGGTAACTTGGACATCACCAGACAAGAAAACACAAGCGCAAATAGACTACGTGTTGGTAACAAAAGACGCCAATCATCAATAACAGATGTAAGAACTTACAGGGGGGCATGCGCCGATTCCGACCATTTCATGGTAGCTGCAATGATCAGACATAAACAAAGTAGGGTAATGGAAAGAAAGGTGCAAAAAAAGAAATGGAATATAGAGAGGTTAAAGGATGAGGAAACAAGAAGGCAATTCACGGAAGAATTAGAAAAGCAAATAAAAAGTAAACTAAAACATAAACCAATAGAAAAAAGCTGGATGGATATTAAGGAATCAATAAATAAAGCGGCGGGGAAAATAATACGAAATAAAAAGAGTGATAGAGGCGAAGAATGGTTCAATAAAAATGTGAAAAAGCACATGAAGAAAAGGTTAAGGCAAGGTTAAAATGGCTAAAGAGTAATAGGGGAGAAGATGAAGAAGAGTACAAAGAAAGGCGGAATGAATGTAATAAAATAATAAGAAGTAGTAAAAGGAAATGGTTAGAAGAACTGCAAGAAATAGAGAAAGAAAGTAAGAAAACTAACACCAGAAAATCAATAAGTAAAATAAAGTGTATAAACTTAGAATAACAGGAATAAAAAACAAGCAAGGCAATGTAACGGAGCAAGAAGACGAATACAAAAAAATCTGGGAGGAGCATTTTAAAGAATTATTGAGCACAAATCGAAAACAGGAGGAATTAACAATAGAAAACGAACCAGCGGAAGTTCAGATAGAGGAACTTACACTACAAGAAGTGAAGGAAATTTTAAGCAATAGTTAATGCAAAGGCACCTGGCAAAGACAGAATAAATATAGAATTAATAAAACATGGAGGTGATGCAATAACAGAATATATATTTATACTTATAAAAACATATGGAAGGAGGAAAAGATGCCAGCGGATTTCGAAATAGGACAAATAATAATATACAAAAAGGGAAGTCAACAAGAATGCAGAAATTATAGAGGAATAACACTATTAAATACGACATACAAAATCCTATCAACAATAATACAGAGAAGACTACGAGAGGGGGCAAGACATATAATTGGACAGTACCAATACGGCTTTACAAAGGGAAAATCGACAACCGATGCAATATATATATTAAAACAAGTAATAGGAAAGGCACTGGCGTACAAAATAAAAGTAGAAATGCTGTTGGTTGACTTCGAGCAAGCTTTTGACTTCATTAATAGAGAGAAACTAATATTAGTAATGAAGAAACTAGGTATACCAGCTAAACTAAGGAGGCTAATAAGAATAACCCTTGAGACAACCCGAGTCAGCATAAAAACACAAAAAGGAGAAACAATCGAATTTACAACAGATAAAGGAGTAAAACAAGGGGATGCCCTCAGCCGCACTTTTTAACATAAGCATAGAATATATAACCCGTAAAATAAATAAAGGCACATTAAGGACAGGAGGAAGACAATTACTGGCATATGCAGGTGACCTAGTGTTAATGGCCAAAAGAAGAGGTATATTAACGAAAATGGTGGAAGAACTAATACCAGAGGGACAAAAAATAGGATTGAAAATAAACAAGGAAAAAACAAAAATCATGAGAGTAGGGGAGAAAACAACAGAAGGAGAGATAAAAATAGGAAACCAGGCATACCAAGAAGTTGACGAGTTTAAATACCTGGGTATTATGGAATCCAGCGATGGAGATAGGGAAATAGAAATAAGAGACAAAATAGTAGCAGCAAATAGAGCTTTTTATGCGAATAAGAAACTATTAAAAAGTAAATTCATCTCAAGAAACGCAAAAATAAGAATTTGTAACACGCTAATAAAACCTGTAGTAATGTATGGGGCAGAGTGATGTCAATAACTAAGAAAGAGGAAGAAAAATTAACAGTAATGGAAAGAAAAATACTCAGATCAATATTAGTCCCAAAATTTCAGAAAATGAGTATAGAATAAGAATGAACCACGAGATAGCACAAGAAATAGAAGTGGATATAGTAAGAGAAATAAAACAACAGAGAGTGAAATGACTCGGGCATGTGATGAGGGCAGACCATCAGGAACCGACGAATGTACTATTGCATGGGATACCAGCTGGGAAAAGAAAAAAAGGAAGGCGAAAGTCGAGATGGATAGATGAAGTGAAACATGATTTGCTGAATATAGGAATAGGAATGGAAGAAGTAAAGCAGAAGGTCAAAGATAGAAAAGCATGGAACAAGATAAGCCATCAAATAGAATAAAAACCGGACAGGGACTGATCCTCCCAAATTAAAAAAGGATCTAGAAAGCTTCTTTTGGGAAGCGGCGAAACCCCTTCATGGGGTGTTAAGCCATTCATTCATTAACGGGCATTTAAATTTTTTACTGAACAATTAATTGTTTCGGCCATTTTAAACTGTGTCATTGTGTGACATATTAATGTATTGCAAATTTTACGACGAACAAGATTATCACAAAAAATGGATGTAGTTCTATTTCAAAATAAGAAGTTGATATCAGGAAGTAAAAACTAAGCTTAAATAAATGCTTAAAGTTGCAAATTTAGAGGTTATATCTTAGTTTAAACTTTAAAACTAGAAGGTTTAAAGACAAAAAAGTTACATGCATACATCTTGTGGTCACCCGGTGTGTGATTAGTTTAACTGTTAAAATTTCTGATATGATAGTGATTATGGTGTTGGATATATGATTCTGAAAGACTGAAATGTTTTTTAGTATTCATTGATAATTTATTTAATGAATTTTGTGATAGGATAAAATTTGCATTCTATGTAAGATAAATAGTAAGCATAATAATTTATTATAGTATGTAGTTTTTTATAATTTTCAAGTTTACATTCCATAATGTTCTAATATTAAAAGTTTATTTTTCTGTATTGTAAATTTTTTTATATTTTATTTCTCTTAGTTCATTATCAAAAATGTCACTTTCAGTAGGTTGTAATTTGTATGTGAGTTCTCTGTAGTGTATGTCTAATGAATGTGCAAGTTGAAGTTAATAACACTTTTTTTTAGTTATAATATAAATTTCCATGAAGCAAGAAGTACTTAATTATTACCTTTTTTTTTTCTAGAATTTCGCTAGGGTGAAAATGCAAGTCACAATGTCACTGAGCTCACTTGTGGGCACGTCTTCCTCCTTCAGTGATGACTCTTTGCGAAGGTCTTTTAAAACAATCCTCGAATATGGAGAGCGCGATACTGAACTGCAAGAAACAAGTTTCCCTGAGCAAGTTCGTGATTTGGTGTTCAACTTGCACATGATTCTCTCTGATACTGTTAAAATGAAGGAGTTCCAAGAAGACCCCGAGATGCTTCTAGATCTCATGTATCGCATTGCTAAAGGTTATCAGAATTCTCCCGATTTGCGGCTTACTTGGTTGGCAAACATGGGGCAGAAGCACATGGAAAGAGGCAATCACTGTGAGGCTGGCATGTGCATGGTGCATTCTGCAGCACTAGTTGCTGAATACTTGGCCATGATAGAACCTTTGCCGCATCTACCGGCAGGGGCTGCTGCCCTAGAAAAAGTCAGTCCAAATGTTCTTGCAGAGAGCGCAGTTTCTGATGATGTTTTAAGCCCCGAGAGGGAGGGAGTTTGTTTGGGGTCACATTTCTCTGAAGGGGGCCTGCTTGTGCTGCTCGAACATGCTGCGAGTTTTTTCCATTCAGCTGCTATGTATGAGCCTATGAATGATATTTATAAAGTACTGATTCCGATTGGGGAAAATAATAGAGACTTCAAAAAACTTGCCAATATTCATGGGTAAGATTTTAAAACAATTTTGAATAAGTTATGTGAGATATCTTGTTGAATATTACCCTGAAGCATCTAGAAAATTGAGTTAAATTTGATTGCTATGTCTGTGATAACATTCTGTAAAACACCATTTTTCATTGTAGCGGCAAAGAATTTAAATTTTGCAAGTGAGACAATGACATTTAATTACATTTAAATTAACTATTACTTACCTGATAATTGCTAATTGCTTGTTATACTTAATAATTTTTTGTCTCAAATTTTCAACTATGTTAATTATACAGTGCGAGTGTAAAGTCTGGAACTATCGAAATAAACCTTTTATTATATGTTTTTGAAAAAAATCCTCGAACACATCGATTTTTATCTTAAATTAGACATATTTGAGTGTAATTGTTATTTGTAGAATGTCTTTTGTTTCTGAGTTATAGCGATAGCGAAATTTTTTTTAAATGGATACCCTATGTTTGTATGACGGATTTGGAAATTATAGGGGACAGAATTCTAGGGCCATTTTAAAACATGGTTCTTTATCAAGATACTTG
Organism: Limonius californicus; assembly: GCA_014611495.1. Taxonomy (NCBI): domain Eukaryota; kingdom Metazoa; phylum Arthropoda; class Insecta; order Coleoptera; family Elateridae; genus Limonius; species Limonius californicus. Next base: position 4,495 of record JABXWE010015956.1, on the reverse strand, counting down.
TTATTGAATAGGTCACTAACCTCTTGTTGTCTTCTAGTACGGTCGCCACATTCCCTCACGATAAAACCTTCAATTCGCTCTTTTTCTGTCAAATATCGCACCATTATTTACTGAACTACGTACAAAACTACACAATAAAAACAGATAAACAAACTGTGAGGAGCTCAACTGTCAAGTGAAGAAGTCAATTGTTACGTGGGTACTTGATTTTATTTATTAAAACTTGGAACTCTTCATTGTCATTCGTTTTTTGTTTTAAAACTTTAAAAGCAATTATCTCGAAAACTTCTTAATGCAGTATCATACTTTTTTTAGCATATTTGGTTTCAGAATTTCACGCTCTTTCCAAATCGGTCATAAAAAATTAGGGTATCCATTTAAAAAAAAATTTCGCTATCGCTATAACTCAGAAACAAAAGACAATCTACAAATAACAATTACACTCAAATATGTCTAATTTAATATAAAAATCGATGTGTTCGAGGATTTTTTTCAAAAACATTTAATAAAAGATTTATTTCGATAGTTCCAGACTTTACACTCGCACTGTATAAATTAAATATATCGTAACATATTTTTTAATATAGAAAATATGTCGGGATATTATATAAGAGCCAAATCAAACACAAGCGAGATGTGGATATTATTTAATTTTTGCAGTCTGCAAATGATTGTGAACAACAAATTAATGTTTAAGATATTGTAAAAGACGCCTAATATACAGGGTTTAACAAAATTTTAGAACAAGAGAGTTAATGACCAAAATTTTAGATACTTTGAAATCTTATCTGCCTAATATTTTATGCTATTTTTAGCTACATTTGTGTATATAATTTGTTGATGATTTTAACTGCTGGAGATGCAACATAACCTCAAATGTTATTAGATAGAAAGATGTCCTTTTTTAATGCCATTTAATAGAGAATTATAATGAAAAATAAATCGTCCTGGAAATAACTCCATCCTCTCCTCTTCAATTAACAATCATCTGAAATAGTTTGCCTTCACACTAAATGCTTCCACCTTCTTCTAGTTTCAGTTTTAAGATAATTTGTAACTTATCTATTAGAATGAGGTGAACACCATCATACTGACACCAGATGTTATTCAGGTCTTTGTCAGGTAGTATGACACATGTAATGCTGGTACATTTTCCTTTGTTAATTATTTCAAATACAAAATAGGAAATGTACACCACAATCAACAATCTCCGCTATTGTTAGCTTTGCCACCTCCTACCATAAAGGGTGTTTAGCTGCTAAGTAACAGCTTTTCTTTGCGTTTAGTTTTATTTATAATTTGTAGATATAATTTACATGTTGAATTTTAAATAAATTCAATGATAATAAAACAATAGAAGGTTACTGTTACAATTTTTTTTATCCTTTCTAGGAATGTTAATATTATTCTAACAAAAACTTCTTTATGAAATGCACCAAAAATTAACAACACTTTTCCATTTTAAAATTTTTGAGGTTATGATGTACATCATGCAATTTCTAAAACGAATCTGTGAAAAATACATTGAAATGTAGCTAACAACCGTATAAAATGGTCAGATGCACAAAGAATTATTAAAATACATAGTATTTTCATCGAAAAAAGTTTAGGTTAGGTACTTTTGCCGACCCCTGTCGGTGATTGCATTAAATTAAATTTTGTATGCTGGCACAACTCATCTAGTTTAATGTATATATGCTTAGTTTTCATATATGTACCAGTGGCATTTTCTTAGGTCTGTTCTACACACTACTTAAGCTTTTTGGGTGTGATTTAAGAATGCTGTTGTCTATAAATGCTCGTATTTCGAGTTGATTGATACAACTGTGTTTGAAATAATTCAGAGTTCGAGAAAATGTAAATGTTTGGATACCTCTACCTATCTCCAAATGCTTTAATACATTGCAAAATTACAGTACTTTTTAAGCACTTAAGGTTTTTTTGAAACACAGAAAGCACTGTAACTGTAATTAATCATTTTGGGAAACATGCATTTAAATTTTTTTAATGATATGCTATACTGAGTTCACACTGGCTGTTTCAACTACATGATATAAAGCCTCTGAATTTTCAAACAATTTTTAATAAAAATTTAGTTTCTTGAAATCTTTGGATTAGCGGTTTTACAACAAATACATTTCTTTTGTATAGAAGATATTATTCCTAAGGCAAAGCTAAAAAAGTATATGAACTTGAAAAATATCTAATTTAATAAAGTAACCCTCGAATAACACATCTCTGGTGCATGTATAAACAAAATTATATAGAATTTCAATAGTTTATTGCAATTATTGTTGAAGTTAGCAGTAAAAGAGTGAATTGATGGGTGTCGCTTCAGAAGGTTATGACTCCATAACAAAACATTCTGGATCACATGTTCATAAAAACTAATCATTGTTGTAATAAGTTCTATACGCCCTGTAAATAGCGGTCCCCGTTTTGTAAATAAGATATTTTTGATTTTACAAGAATGTATTGAACACTTGGAAAAATAGTCACATTAAAATTACCTATAGTAAATTTTTAAATATTCATATTCAGGGGCTACTGAAGTGCGTCAAAATAAGCTAAAATTAGCTTTTTTTTTTATAAGTTTTATAAGTTAATAAGCAATATTTCCACTTGCAATTTCTGTTAACTTGTAGGCAACATATCCAAGATTGAAATAAGGTGAAATAATTATTTAATAATCATAAATGATTGTGTTAAAAAACTGCCAAAGCTAGTGCAAATATACTGTAAAATCAATCTCTTTTTACAACATATGTCGAATTAATTTAGTGAAATTTTTTGATCTTATTACAATCATTCTTTAAAAATATAATGCATACAACCCCAATCTCAAGATGTATCTGATTTTCTTACAAGCAGAATAATGCCAAAACTCTGATACCAATTTATTTTGTTGCATATTATACGTATTGCGTTACACTGGCTGCAGTTTGCTTTACAGCGTTCAGGTAGACGGCCCTAAGTCAGGGAAGCAAATATAATAGTTTGTGAATGTAAAAAGTTACATTTAATATTTCGTTATTAGGTTGCCTTAGGATTCCCTTAACCAATCTGTTATCATGTTTAACATTAGTTTAGTCATTGCCACTAAAAACTAGAACAACATGCCAATTACAATATAGCAATTAATAATTTTTTTGCAGTAAACTTCATGACGCTTACACACGGATTGACCAACTACAAGGAAAGCGTGTGTTTGGAACTTATTTCCGTGTAGGTTTCTATGGGTCTAAATTTGGAGATTTGGATCGAGAGGAGTTCATTTATAAAGAGCCAACTCTGACAAAGTTGCCCGAAATATTTAACCGGCTGGAGGTATCAATGATGAAAATTAAAAAAACTCATTATACAATTTTAACATACATTTCAGAATTTTTATGCTGAGAGATTTGGAGCCGAAAATGTGGTTATCATAATGGACTCCAACGTGGTTGACACAAGCATGTTGGATTCAGAAAAAGCGTACATTCAGATTACTTATGTTGAGCCGTACTTTGAACAGTATGAGCTACGATATCGGCAGACACATTTTGATAAAAACTTCAATATTAGTTAGTATTATCAGTTGATAAATTTAAATTATTGTAGCGTTGAATTTTAGTGCAGTAGAGCATTCCAGGATGCTGATAAGGTAAGATCCAAAATGGCTGATGGAGGTCACACATACAACTTGTTTATAAAGATTTATATACAAGTTATTATTTAACAAACGTTATTTTGCAAATATTTATTGAAAGAATGTACTGCATAGAGGACTGTGAGAACCGCAGAAATTATGATTTTGGTTAATTTGTATAGAGATACCTGAACTTTTCAAATTAATGCTAGAAAAGTAACTGAGTGATATTAAAAGTATATAATAATAATAAAATATAATAAAACTTATATTTTAATAATAATAATAGACATTTCATAAACAGTAGAGACCGCTTATACCAAACCCGCTTGTAACGATCCACCGGTTATAATGAACTAAATTAAAAGTCCCGCCAAAATCCCCATTACAATAATGCTAACAATTTTCTGTTATACCGAACCCGCATATAACGAACTTTTGCTTATAACGGTCCATTTTTTTATGTGAAATAGGAAAAAGTTTTCTTTTATAGCGAACCTGCTTGCAAGAACTCGTGTGAAGTCCCAAATCTATTATGGCTAGTGAATTGTTTAGGTAAGCAGATAGTGTAAGGAATACAGATTGTGCGAATTGATGACAGAAGTTTGTAGTTTTAATTGAGTATTCAGAGAAGAGGGTTGTGCAAGGGAGGGTTAAAAAAATCGCGATTGTCGTTCACTTTAAAAACAAAATACGATATTCTACAGGAACTCAACCACGGTAAAAAACAAAGTTAAGTATGCCGTGAATGTAATATTACCAAATCGACGGTTGTCAAAATTACAATTTACTTTCGGCTTAGACCGCGTCGTCATTTGGGAACTACACCCAGCATTATCAGGTAAGGACCGACCTGTAGCTTGTCTG
>JABXWE010015953.1:0-14778 GCA_014611495.1 Limonius californicus | reverse complement strand
TTTTGAACTGTCCATAAAACGTATTTTCATTTATGATATTTTTAAGATTTCTAGGCAGTTTATTATACAGAGAGGTACAGCAGTATCTTGGAGACTTTTTGTATAAGCTTAAATTATAGTAACCTATCTGAAGGTTATTACAGGATCTGGTGCTGTAAGTGTGATTATCATTTACAAGAGGGAAGTTCTTAGGGTTCTTTCTTACATATAAGACGCACTTTTGTATAAATATGGATGTTAACGTTAGTATACGATTATTCTTAAAAATTGGTCGGCAAAGTTCTCTTGGTGAAAGGTCGAACATCATTCGAATTATTCTTTTTTGAAGTATAAGCACTCTACCTACGTCTACAGAAATGAAAACAAACAATTCCTTGATTGAGGAGCACTGCAAATAACGCATTTTCGCACCATTTTAGAGTAAAATTAAAAATTTTAATAACACGAAACGTTTCCACATTTGCAGGTTATGCAATGTTCTTGTGACTTTTCTCACTGACTGTTTAATTTGTGTAATTCTCACCATACGTCAACAGCAACTGGGCGAACGCCAATATTGAAAAGGGTACAAGTGAAACAACATTATTGGATGTCATGCAACGGCAAAAGAGAGAGATAAAAAAAAGTTTGTTGGGATCCTTACAACAGTGACGTACCTAGTTTCGGATGGAGTAGTATTATCCATGTAAATGTGTATGATCTAAGTATTCCAATGCATGGAAAACCTTGCTTCAATCAAAATCAGTAGCGTAACAGAGGACCCATCATGAATTAGTGTGCGGGTGTTTGTTTTGTGCTACGGTTGAATCTATAGCGGAATAAGATTGATTATTAGTAATAATTTATTATAAGTTTATTTATTTTGCGGTAGATGAAACTACTGATGCATGTGGGCGATATATAGTGAGTTTAATGATCGGATCCTTAGGCGAAGAAAACCTAGTAAATATTACTTAATTAGTTGCGAGGCATTAGAAAATGTTAATAATGTAACAATATCTAGATTCATCAATAAAAGTTTAATAAATCTTTTCCTTCCCGATGCTACACCTGTGAACAATATTTTATTAATGTTGTTAGATGCCGTAGCCTACATGGTTAAAGCGGGTAAAAATTTAAAAGTACAGTAGAACCTGGCTAAAGTGACCACCCAAGGGACTGGTACAAAATGGTCACTTTAAGCAGGTGGTCAGTTTATAGAAAATTAAATTCCTAGTAGCTCATTCGATTTTTCTGATACACCCGAAATAAAACGATAAACTTATAGATGGTGATACATATATCTACTAAATTACATAAACGTGTTGACATAAATATGTACATACATATGTATGTACAGACGTAGGTGCTACTACTGCTACATCTCAGACAAATAAATTATTGTTTAAAAAAACTTACCAAAGTTCTTTGTTTACTACTTTTTAAACGTTTTTCACAAACTAGTTCACTTATTTTCCCCTTTGCTTGATAAATTAGAGCCAATATCTCCATTAAGTGAAGTTTATTTACTTTAACCAATTGCAAGGGACAAGGTTTATTGGGCATTGCGCGAATTGCTGGAATCTGATAAACTAACACTTCAAGATGAATGTTCATGGCCTCTTTAGCACTTTACTCGCAGAAACTAAAATAAAAAACAGAATGATTTCTGACTGAAGGAACCTTTAAATAGGTATGCAAGGATTAACGTTCATAACATTCTAATCGTTAACTAAAGCTGCCCCAGCAATGAATCGTTACAATCATTTTTCAGAAATCTCCATCATTAGGATTGTAATGTACTGTAGTGCTCGTTCATCTATGTAGTTAGTGGGGTTGTTAAGGTTTTTCATTTTTATTTTGTTTACATAGTTACATAATTCCATAATCTTGTACAGACGTAAATAAATCTTGCTCTCCAATTTTGTCTTCTGATTCAAATATATTTGGTGCTCGGACCTTCAATAAGATCAAGCCCCATAGTACCAATGACGTAAAATCCTGCATTTTAATTGTATTGAGGAATGCCAGGTTTCAACAAGAAAGAATTTCTTTAAGTGGTCTATTGTATGTATAGGATTTACAACTTAAAATGGTAAGCAGATGTTGCAGGTGGTTTATTGTAAACTAATTGCAATATCCTACTTGGAATTTTGGAAAGGTAGTTGAGCTGGTCACATTAAGGAGGTTTTTAAATGGATATATTTGTTGGTACCGGTCACTGGTGACAATAGGCGGGTGGTCACTATATAGGAAATAAGATATATTAAAAAGATAGGATTTTGGCAGGGACCGGGAAAAACTGGTCACTTTAACCAGATGGTCATAATATAGAGGTGGTCACTTTTGCAGGTTCTACTGTATATATTGCGATTTATACAGCTATTGAGGCCGTGTCTCGAATCCGAAATGCCAGAGTTCCCTATTCTCCCATAGGTTCTCTTCTAATTGTCGTTTATTCATCGCCTCTCGTACATCTTCATCTCATGTTCTTGGCGGTCGTCCTCTTTTTCTTCTTTCAGGTGGCATCTAAGTCCAAATACCCTGTGGCCATCTATCGGGTTGCATTCTCCACATGTGGCCATACCATAATAATGGCTTTTTTTCTATCTCCTCTATAATTGTCTCTTCCATTTCTATCCTCCTTCTAATCTCCTCATTTCTAATGTGTTGCAGTCGACTCACCCCACAGCTTCGTCTCAAAAAGTCCATTTCCGGAGCTAGGAGCTTATCTTTGTATTTTTTTGTAATTTCCCATGTATCAGATCCATATGTGAGTATACTTTTGACCATTGTATTGTATATCCTTTTCTTTGTTTGTTTGCGTAGATCGTTTGACCAGAGTAGTGAATTTAGTTTTTGTGTAGCTTGTTTGGTTTGCATTCTGTTCCTTATTTCTTTTTGGCAGTTTCCTTCTTCTGTTATCAGTACCCCCAGATACTTATATTCTCTACATGCTTTTATTATTTTTCCTTCTATGTCTAGATCTCTTCCATTTCCATTTCCTCCTGTAACTATGTATTTGGTTTTATTAAAATTTATCCCATTTTTCGTAGGTTGCCGTCAGCTTTTTCATCGTGTAATTGATGTCGTCTTCATCTTCCGCCATTATTATCTGATCGTCAGCGAAGAGGAGGGTATGTAGGGTCTCACCGTCTATATCTATGCCCATTACTCTGCATTTTGCCTGCCATTCCTTCAAGACTTCGCTAATATATATTTTGAATAGGGTCGGTGAAAGGCAACATCCCTGGCGTTGTCCTTTAGTGGTTTTGAAACTATTTGATATTCTGCTTCCGATTTTTACTCTACTTTCTTGCTCATGGTATAAGTCTCTAATAGTTCTAATATATTTTTCATTCATATTCGCATCTTCCAATACTTGGAACAGTTTTGACTGGGGAACGGTGTCATATACCTTTTCTAAATCTACAAACACTACATGAGTCTCTCTTCCGCGTGTTTTCCTTTTTTCTATGAGTTGACGTAGCGAGAATATGTTGTCTGTGCATGACCTTCCTGCGGTAAAACCGCTTTGTTCCTCCCCTATCACAATCTCATTTTCTATTCTTGTTTTAATTATTTTTCCACACAGTCTTCCGATTGAAGATAATACACTAATGCCTCTGCAGTTATTACATTCGTCCTTTTTTCCCTTTTTGTATATTGAGGTGATGTAAGCCATCTTCCATTACCGTGGCGTTTTTCGTCCTCTATATTATTCCCTTCTTATTATTAATATTGTTAAACATCCGTTAATTATTTTGGGCAGTGCAATTACAGACGTCGAGATACAGCTCACCAGTCAAACGATTTAGTAGAAATAGTATCTTCATCAGACGGTCTTTCAAAACTGCCAGCCAAACATTTAATGACATCGATACGGAGGCCTTCACTGGACAATAGCGCGAGTATTTTCATCTGCCCAAACATGATATTATGCAGATTAATGATACCGTTATTCTTAAAAGTACTTTCATCGGTAAACAAAATAATGGCTGCAAAATTTGGATTTACTGCAATTTGTCTCAGTATGAATCTAAAGAACACTATTCTTAAAGCATAGTCAGAAGAAGTTAGTGGTGTACCCGCTGAATATGGTATGGAATACAGTTGTGTACGGCAAACAAATAATAATAACTTAAGTTTTGTTTTTCATGGCATATGAAAAGCCTACTATTGCAATTTGTTGATGAAAATACAAAATCGCCTCTATCTCTGAAGCAGTTGGTTTGCGAACATAGGTGTTTGTTTAAGACTTTTTTGTTTGGTTTGATGAGTACTATAAGTGGGTAGATTTTCCGACCTCTTTAAACACCCTACGTGTACCTACGATTCAAACAATATTGAGTTTATTCCAATTCCATGGAAGGTATTGCAAATACTTCTGTACACTGAATTTTTTCATCGGATATAGGATATACTAATGAGCTTTCAGTTTGTTAAAATAATGCTTAACACTGGTTTATTTTTGCTGCTATGGCTCAAAACAGACGCAAGGGAAGCTGCAAATACTAAGTAATATTTTTGCATATTAAATTGCAACGCGTGGGGTCAAAATAATTTAAAAATCAATATTGTTTTTAGCATTAAAATATATTGAAACATTATGTATATATTATAATCTGCACCAATACATAAACAGTCGATTTTTGCTTAATAATGTAAGCAAAATGTACGTCTATATTTAACATGGATAAGAAAACAACGTTTGTTGATATGACAACCCTTTTGAACTACTTACACTAAAATTTAAGTTTTATATACGAATAGTATATCTAATATTGGGGTTCTGCGTTTATTGTTGTAATATCTATTACATTATGATTCTGTATGCTTAAAGTATTTTCCAAGAGCATCAAATGTTCGAGTAAGCGGTACATTTTTGGGTTGGGTATGTTTATGATTTCACCATCATCCATCGCTATAAAATAAAGTAAAATAGTAACAGTACAATAATATTATTATTGTCATCGTTTGTAAGGGGCCAAATAACTTTCAAAAGAGGTTGACATATATTTTAGAATTCTTCGCTAACAAGTTTTCAAAACCTTGTTTGGATATTTAATGTTAAATAAAAATAGGTTCGCAAAGTTTCGATTCTTTGATTTTTATTCAGTTACGCGTTTCCATATTTTGCAAACCTATTTCTGACATCATTTTTAGAGAAACATCTACAAATTATTTTCTCGTAACTGTAATCGATTTTGTGTTTTATTGTTTTACGTTTCATCATCAGTTTGAAGCGACACCAATAAAGTATGTAAATATAAGTTTACAACACGTAAGTAAACATCGATATACACTTAGAGAAATTATACCGAGGCTTTTAAATGATGGTTCCATTTCATTAATCAGATTTTGTTATTTTCTTAAGAGGCTTCCTAATTAGGTAATTAGGTTGTTAACGGACATGGAGATGCGTGTCGCTCGATTACTAAATAGCAACAATGGCGTCGTTTTAGAAACTTTTTCGAAAACCAATTAACAATTATTTCGCTCTCGAGCGTCATCTTAAAGACTCGAGAGTGCTTCAAAATAAATTCACTATTTCAATTTTCATTCGTGATTTTCAGTGAATACAAGCGTCAACATTTCCATTACCATTTCGGATGAACAACTACACGAATAAAAATAATATTATCTGATTCATGTAATTAGTAGTGTCATCAGATTTATCGCCTATTGTCTGGGCAGAGCAAGTCGCATTCGTCGGAAGGTTCTGATCTCAAAGATCTGTTGATGTCTAGCAGATAGCGAACGGAATGGCGGGCAATCCGTTGGCATTCGACGTCCCCATCGCAGACCTCGTCGGTTTTTGTAAGAAATAGGACGTTACATTGACGTGTTGGTGCAAACCAACTATTTTCTCCCTAAAGAAAAACGTTAAAATTGGATCCTTTTCGTTTTATTCTTAATACTTACACAAAGAAGACAAGTTTGATGCATGTTACATGCAGACTCCAAAATACGACCGTAGTTTCCTAAAACGTCAGCTACTTCGTTGCAAGCTCTTTGAATTTTTGGGCATCCACCTATATAACAACAAAGTGATTAAAGAAGATGTTGACATTCATCGGCAACGTTTTGTTCTCAGAAATACAACAAAATTTCTACTATGTTGAAGTATGTATATGTTTTGACGTCGGGGGCAAGTTTCCTAATATGCACTTATCATATCATTTTATCAGTTTATAATATTTTACTCTGGTACCATTTATGAAAATAAATAATATACAAATTATTCTTCTATTTCTAAGCCACAGTTTTGTTTTAAATTGTAATAAACACAAGAACAAACTGTAGGTGCATTATATTAAATACTTTAATAAAGTAACAATAACAAAGTAGTAGGCCAAAGGAAAATATACCAGGAAGTGATAAAATCGTACAGACTACAAGACAAAACAGTAGCATCCAGATATGAGGAAGAAATAAATGCAAAATTAGCAGAAGAAATGGAAACCGCAGAAAATACAGATATAGACAAATGTGGAAAGTATTTAAAAGTGCTATTACCGAAGCAGCACGTGAGGTATGTGGAATAACCAAGCAGGCAAACATAAGAAACAAACAGCTTGGTGGACAGAAGAAATTAAACCGGAAGTAAAGATAAAAAGGAAAGATGGCGAATGTATTTAAGCGAAAAAACAGAAAGAAGCTATCAACGGTACAAGGAACAAAAGATAAAGGTGAAGAACTTAGTTAAACAATCAAAACAAAAAATATGGGAAGATTTCGGGAACAAACTAGAGAGAGACAGAAAAAGCAATCAGGAGCTGTTCTATAGAATCCTAAAAAATCTGAGAGGAGACAAAGAGGTAGACAGTCTAGCAATTGCAAATGAGGCACGAGAAATATTCACACAAAGAAGCAGAAATAATGGAAACGCTGGAAACAATATTTCCAAAGGTTGCTTAACGGGGAATCGATAACAGAACAGCAAATAAATGTAGAGCAAGAAATACAACAAAGAGAGCAAATAGAAATAAATAAAGGCCAAGAAATATCAAAAGAAGAGCTAATAGATGCTATCAAACAACTCAAGATAGGTAAAGCACCAGGAAGAGACAAAATTACAACAGAAATGGTTAAAAACATGGGAGAAGAAGGAACAGTATTATTGCTGAAGATTTGTAATAAAGTATGGAAAGAGGAACAAGTGCCAAAGGATTGGGAAATGGGATTAATAATACCATTACACAAAAAAGGCGACAACAAAGATTGTAGTAATTACAGAGGTATAACCTTATTAAGCACAGCAGTAAAACTCTTCGAAAATATTACTGAAAAAAGATTAAGAAAACAAATCGAACCATCGCTATCAGACACCCAAAGTGGATTTAGAAAAAATAAATGCAATCAAAACCACGTATTCACAATAAAAGAAATCATCAACAGAACCTTGGCAAGAAATAGAACAGCATATATAGCATTCTTAGATATGGAGAAGGCTTTTGATAAAGTGTCAAGAGCGAAAATATGGGAAATCCTAAATAAAAAGGAGGTGGACACAAAGCTAATTAGAGTAACCAAATGTTTGTATAAAATAACGAGAAATTGTGTAATAAGTAAAAATATGATATCCGAAAAATTTGTCAGCAATGAAGAGGTAAGACAAGGAGGAAGTTTAAGCCCGCTGATATTTATAACTTTTATGGACGAACTGATCAAACAGACCCAAGGATTAGTAAAACCAATGTTTCTAAGTTACAGAAATTTGGGAACAATTAGCGTCTCCGAATACGCTTTCGCGGACGATATTGCAATTATAGCAAGAAGTGAAAAAGACTTAGAAGAAAACATCAATATTTGGAATAAAATATTAGGTAACTGAAAATGGGATGAGTCTAAATAAAAATAAGAGTAAAGTTATGGCTATAACTGAAGAAAGAAAGGAAATACAAATAAGAGTAGAGAGGGAACTATTAGAACAGGTTGACAGTTTCCAATACTTAGGGAATATTTTGGATCAAAAAGGAAGACAAGATACAGAATTAAATAATAGAATAAAAAGGCAAACAGAGCAAATTAGGCGATGAGTAAGTGTCTCATAAATAAGAAAGAAGTGTCATCCCAGACAAAAATGAAAGTTTACAAATCGATATATAGGCCTATTCTGACGTATGGATGCGAATCATGGGTGCTATCAACAAAAGACAAAAGTAAGATTAGAGCAACAGAAATGAAATACTTACGAAGAGCCAAGGGAGTGACGAAACTAGACAGAATGAGAAATGAACAAATTAGAACAGACCTCGATATAGAATCAGTAGAAGAATACATAGAACAACGGCAACTAGGGTGGTGGGGACATCTCCAAAGACTAAACAACACAGCACTTGTGAAAAGAATATGGGAATGCAAACCACCGTGGAAGAAAAAGACAGGCAGACCAACAGAAACTTGGGACAACACAATAGGAAAAATCCTAAAGAAGAAAGAGAAAACATGGACAGAAGCAAAGAAACTCACACAAAACAGAAAAGACTGGAAAAAGTTTATAAAGAATTAGTTTTAAGTATGATTTGTATTTTGAGTATAGAATGTATTGTAGTTGAAATTAGCCCTTACACCCTCCGGGTAGAAAAGGGATTTGATTATATATATATATGTAAAATAACAGAGAACTACACAATTTATTGAGACACAAAGAGAACATTTGATGTAGAAGCTACTGAAGCTGGTTTTAGAATGTTTACCCACTTTAGAGATTACTTGTGCCGTTTTGTGCGTGTACATGGGGATGTCATTTCAGTTGGGATTACATACCACACATCTGGGGAGTATTGATAAAAATACAATAGCTACAGTTGCCAAAGTTCTTAGCCCTATAACCATAGATGGGAACTTTGTTTGGATTATAAATCGCGTCAGTAAAAAAATATGAAAAATAAGCAGTAAAACCAAATAATGCAATAGTGCCAAGAAACTGAAAATATCATTAAATAAAAAAGTGGAGCTTTCTAAGAACTATTGTAGGCTAGCGCCTGAAATACACTGGTTTAGGCGATTTGGTCGAGCACTGCCTATCTAATTGTTTTATTTATTTCCAGAAACCAAAATGAAAATATTGGAAACTTTACAATTCCATTCAATTTATTGTAATGGTAATTATAAAACGGCTGTTAACAATATTAATAACTTTTAAAAGAATAAAGGGTGGTGCGATGGCGGCAGGAGCCTATGTTGCTCCCAGTCCTGATGAAGTACCCTGTAGATAAGGACAAAACGTCAGCGAGATAAGAGTCCAAATTTTCAATACAAAAACAAACTTTTCTACTATTACAAAACTATTAAACTTCATTGAGTACTTTACCAGCTACCACAGCGACTTGTTAACGCGGTAGCGGTTGCTACTAAAACAACATCAGTTATTAGCTGAAAGGACGCCTTCACCGGGATTAACGAAGAGAGCGATAAAGAAAGTAATAACGGTTAATGTGCAAACTCTGGGCTGTACGCAAAGTTATTTCAATTTAAAGTTTCAACACTACTGTGTTTAGTACAAGCGGATATTACACCAAATTTATTACAAAAACATAACGGCACTTCATGGCATTATATGTGGTGCAAATCGCTTGGAACAAAAATTCAAAAAACCTTAACAAAAAGAATTGAAAACATATTGAAAAAATGGAAACTTTAACTGATTTTATAAAATAATTAGAAATACTGGGTTAAGATCTGGTGACGTTGCAGGCCTGTATATAACTACTCGTAAAATAGTTTAAACTTGACTAACCTTGGCAAATGGGCAAGATTTTAAACAATAAATGGTCTATGAAAACATACAATGAAATCACTAAGCAGTTTGAATACTCTGTTGGGAATGTTTTGAGTGCAAATTTGATTTTGATTTTGTTTATTAAAGTTAGTTAAATTCGGTCTTAGAATGTTTCTTTAATTTTTAGAAACGTCTAAACATCCACAGACACTTTGAGTGAACACTCTACAATGTGCAACATAGAACCATGTGATGATAGGGCGGATAAGGAAAAACATCAACAGAGCCCATAGCATCACCAAAGTTGTATAGAAAATCTTTAGCCCATCGTAAAATAATTTAACATACGAAACTATTCGGTAAGGATAATTAAAACATAATTGCCAGGAGATTAAATGGTGTTGATGTAGTTATCTAATTATTTCTGCTTTGTAAGAGATAGCATTGATTTACTGATTACCCGTTGAGCGTTCTTAGCTTTCGAGCTGTCGTGTTAAAGTAGAAAGCAGGAAAACTGGAAATCAAGCGCGGCGTCTCCACCGCAGAGCAAGAACATGTAATCGGTGAGTCTCATGCCTTTGTTGCAAATTCTCCTAATGGAAGGGACACGCAGTTTCCTTTAGATAACGGTAATTTAATAATTTTAGTTGGCATAGTTGAGATAACAGTCTTCCATTTGGAGTGACTCTTGTTTATTTTAAACAGAATTATCTTGCATTCAAAAGGATTTTTAAAAGCGGTAACTATTGCAATGAATTTGTGTTCCTGGGAGCGTTGATACACGAGCAAGGGAATGAAGCAAAAGAGATCGGAGCAAGGATAATTAAGGGTGACAGGTGCGCGGGGTCGCTGAATGATTTGCTTAAATCTAAATACGTATCGCGAGCTTCAAAGGTGAGGGTGTATAAAACGGTGATAAGGCCAACTGTGGTGTATGCATGCGAAACGTGAGTGCTCAACAAAAAAGAACAGAATAGCCTAGAAATATGGGAGCGGAAGATTCTCAGAAGAATATTTGGAGGGAAGAAAGTAGGGGATCAATGGAGAAGTAATGAATATGTATGGTCAACCGGGAATCACACAAATAATAAAGGCACAGAGACTAAAATGGCTGGGACATGTTGAAAGACTGGAAAATGTGAGAATGCCGAAAGTCGTCCTGAACAGAGAGATGGAGGGCACAATAAGAGTAGGTCGCCCAAAAAGAAGATGGATGGAGGCTACGATGGAGGATCTGCGGGAAAAAGGCATTACAAACTGGAAAATCAAGGCAGCCGATAGAGGGAAATGGAGGAAAATTGTTCAGCAATGGGCTTAATTGGCCTGTAAACGCTTATTATATATAATTATTGCAAAAACGGTTACTGTAGTAATTAATGGTATTGAATTGCAGGCACAGCCAATTAAGATAAAATTTGTTTGATGATTGTAAAATAATTGTTTCAGCAGACATTCAAATTAATTTATTTGATTATCAAACAACCTTTTTTACAAATAACACTTCAACTAAAATGGAGGCATAATGAAATTAAAATAATTGTACGAGCATTTTCAAAAAGTGAATATCTATGTTAACACAAAATGTATACAAATACTTCATTTATCGTTTCCAAAACTCAAGGGACGTTTCTGAATAGTGGAAATTCTCTCTATTGAAATATTACCAACAAACTCAACGTGCAAGTCATTTATGATGATCTCACCATCAACAGGTTTTTTATTAACCATTTAGAGTACGTTGAAGCTATTGATGACTATCAGAAACTAATCGTCTGTATTTTTAGAATTTCTTTTAGACGCATCCGGTTTAGTATTCAGTACTGTGTAATATTAGCTTCTACACACTAACTTCATTATTTAAAAATAAAAAAATAAACATGGATACGGGTATAAAAATATATTTTGGCTTACCTCGCGCCCAATGTGATTGTTCTTCCAGAATCTCACTAGGAGCCCTGTAAGTCTGTTCTTCACAATCCTCGTCTCCCTGGGAGCATTTGATGCTGTTATCTTCTTCTGGTGTTCGTTCTTTTTCTTCGTCAACTGCTTGTTTCCTAGGAACAGAGACCCGTTTTTCTTCTAATGTCATGTCGTCTAATTTTCCAGATTCTTTCAATTGTTTCCTCTGTTTAGCGATACTTTGTTTATATTCTCCTAAAGCTTGACGCATTTTTTCTAAACTGTATGCAGCAGCTAGCCTGGAAATAACTTTATCTTTAATTTCTTGGATTTCTTTGGAATCGGTGGTGCCCTGATGTGCTCCAGTGTACTTTAAAGCTTCATCTACGATGGAGTCTTCGATGTTTTTCAACTTGGCATCCATTTCCCCTAATTTAGCTTCTTCTGAATGCGTGTCAAGTTTTTTTTCGAAAATCTTTGGAACGGTGTCTACTTTTACATCGTCATGGTTACGAAAATTTTGTAGGGGATACTCTGTGGTTCGTTTCGTGGCCATGGCAATGGCTTTATGGTAACGTTCCATTAACCACTCGTTATCTATATCACCGTCTGACTTCTTTTTTCTGTCATATCCAAAATAATCAGACCAATCAATGGATTTTTTTTTCATTTGTAAAGGCTCTTCTTTAGTAAAATTAGGAATTATTTCTTTGCTTGTAGCACGTTTCTCGTCTTTTTTGTCTTTTTTATTAACGGTGCTGTTTTTATTTACATTTTTCTCGTGCGGGGAATCGTGTTCAGTCCTTTTAGGTTTCACAGGCTTTTCGCTCTTCTTAGGAGCTGCCTTTTTCGGTTTATCTTCCATCACCGGTTTTGTTTTAGCAACTCCGAATACATTACTAAGTTCTTTCGCCACTTTGGGATCGGTCGCTGAAAGATTTCGAGTACCTCGATTCGGAGAGCGCTTGTGTTGATGTATTCCTCCCTCGTGGTGTACAGAAGGGCTGCTTCGTTTCGTAACTGGAAATCTTTTTTTCATGGAGTAGGGTCTTAGATAGGATCTGTCCCGCTTCATTTCTTGTTCTAAATGTTTGTTCAAGTTCCAGTTGTAGTAGTCGGACGCGGGGTCTAAAGCGTTCATATCTTCTTCTTGTAATCTGTCGAAGAGCTCGTCTCTAGGAGTGTAATTCAGTAAATAAAGAGACTCGCTCGGACCGTCGGGTTCAAAATACCTACTCCTCTTTTTCATGCCGGCACTATCGTATCCCAAGTTAGTGTAGTATTCTGAAGGAAATATGCGCTTTTTGGCTTCGCCAGACGGGTATACCCTAGGGGCTTGTTCATAAAGTTCAGGATACGCGTCTCTGTATTTTTCATAGAGCTGCTGAATTAAATCCAAGTACTCTTCATTATCTTCGTTAGCGTCGGGTTCGTTTTCTAACTTGTTGAGTAAAACTTCCTCAAGTTCATCACGTTGCTTAGCTTTGTCTTTTTCTATTCTTTCCCGAAAGGAAGATGAGAAACGCTTCTTAATTCCTTCTTCCTGATTGCTCAGTTCCGAGTCAAACGAGCCATCATCCTCCAAGTAATCTAGAAGTGCCCTTTCGAGTACTTTACGCTCTACAAAATAAAAAAACGCATTATATAGGTTGCTCACAGACGCAGTCCCTCATTTTTTTGCTGTTATAATGATTTATTATATCGACGCTAATGTATTTTGTAATAAGGCTTCATCCCTTAGGAATTCAGAAATTTTGACAATGCCTACCTGGCGAATGTTGCTCTACAATACGATATTAGTTTCCGTTTCCTACTTTTGCATTTATGATTAATGACCCAGTATTACTTTTTAAAACTCATTTTAGCGAAGATGGTTTTGAAATTGATGAATTTAGTTTCCGTTTATCGTTTCCTTCGTTTGGTTGTGTAAGACCGGTTTATGTATACAAATTTAAGAAAATGTGTTTTCTGAAATATAAAACTTTATTAATTTAAATTTTTGGCTTCCTATACAATGTGTATAAAATTTGCCTACAAAGTACTTAAATATACCGAATGGTTTTCCATTATTGACTTTTTTACCCCTATTTTCTACCTATCTCTCATCGTCATAAGCCGACTTCATTATTGATCAGCTCGTTATTACTTATCAGCAGGATTTTGTGATTTGCCATTTCATCAAATTGGAACACTGCCAATCCGCTTTAGGGCACATCAAATATATTTATTCCATTTAATAAAATAAAAAATATTATTAGTCGTTCTATTGCATACTTTTTTATAAACAATTTCATTAATTAACGTTTGTGTTTAGATGAAAAGCGGTATTGCCTACA
This sequence comes from Limonius californicus, assembly GCA_014611495.1. Lineage (NCBI taxonomy): Eukaryota > Metazoa > Arthropoda > Insecta > Coleoptera > Elateridae > Limonius > Limonius californicus. The sequence goes on along the minus strand of JABXWE010015953.1, from coordinate 837 downwards.
GCTTTTGAACAAAATTGAAATCGGATCACAAGTATAACAGGTTAGGCACTTAATTAAGAGCGTCAATCTTTTGACTTTTAGAAAGTTACCAATTTTAGAACGTTTTAACCATAAATGAAATGAAGTTTTAATTACTGAATAACCGAAATATATTCTAAAGCCCCAACCACGACGAGTTCCAAAGGTGGGACTTAACAGTATGCACAGTAAAGCTACAAACTACAAAGTTTTTATGCGAAAATATATTCACATGTGTAACGCGAGAATTGCAAAGTTCTAGACGTAGAAACTTTCCAAATTTGCGTCAATAAGGATTTGTGTTAAAAATGTAGATAATACAAAATATAAAACTTTCGGGCTCATCGCAGATAGTATTTACTCTTGAAAATTGGAATTTAATTGACGTATGAAAGATTACCTTCTACTTGTCATAATGGTATGCATAAGTCAGTTTTTGTTGTACAGTTAACGACTGAAGTAATGACGTTATTAGCAGAAGCGTCTAGAAACTCGTGTTTCATGTCGTTGTATAAGCAAGGGCGGAGCAGTTGCTTCACTAGTGAAAATTGTTTATAAAGGTGTAAGTTTAAATTAATTAACCTGCAAAGCTACATTTTTGTTTATTTTTAAACACTTGTTGTTACCATTTTAATTCAACACATTTACTATTATTAGTTAGTTATTGATATAAGAATGTCCTATTGTTTTATATTTATTACATAATTGTACTATATTTTAATAATTTTTAATAATTTTCTCTAATATGCAATCAATATACACGGGAATAAACACTACAAACATAATCTACGTAAATTTTTTCCATTATCGGGATTTCCT
>JABXWE010015952.1:0-21298 GCA_014611495.1 Limonius californicus | reverse complement strand
ACGTCGTAATCCCGCATAAGATTCGAAACCGGGGTATCTGTGATACTTTTTATATTATAGGAACTTCAAGAATTTGTTTTGCACTGTTTCCAGTGCATTTGCATAAACTGCCGTACCAGGATCCCATACTACAACCGCGAATTCCAGTTTCGATCTTACTAATGTATTGTACAATGTTTTAATAGCTGAAAGATTGCTAAAATTTTGACATGTTCTCATTAAGAATCCAAGAGATCGCATTGAGTTGTTAACAGTGATTAATATATGTTGATTGAATTTTAAGTTAGTTGTAAAATGCACACCTAAGTCTTTTACTGTCTCCACCCTCTCTAAGACAACAGTATTCATAATGTAATTTCGGCCAACCACGTTCCTGCTAAGACTGTATGTCATCACTTTGCATTTGTCTGCATTGAAATACAGTTTGTTCTCTTCGCTCCATGTTGTAACAGAATTAATGTCATGTTGTATCAGCAAAGAGTTGGGTAAGTCGCGCGACTTTAGGAACAGCTTCAAGTCGTCCGCAAACATTAAAAATTTACAGTTCTTTATACAATTGGATATGTCATTGATAAAAATTAGAAAAAGAAGAGGTCCCAAGTTGCAACCTTGAGGGACTCCAGATGGCATTCCATAAACTTCCGAATAATTTGCCCCTGTGATGACGTACTGCGCCCTCTCTTGCAAATAGGATCGAAACAATTCAAGTAGTGAAAGTGAAAGATTAAATGTTCGTAGTTTTTTTAACAATATATCGTGGTCCACTCTATCAAACGCCTTCGAGAAATCCGTGTACACTACATCCACTTGATCGTTTTCTTCGAAGGCGTTAGATACGTAGTCGACAAATAGAGTTAAATTAGTTTGCACCGACTTCCCTTTCATAAATCCGTGTTGCTCGAAACAAATTTCTGACTTGACATGATTATACAATTTTGTATAAAGGAGTTGTTCAAAAATCTTACCCGGAGCGGATAGTACAGATATAGGCCTATAATTCGAGATTCTATGTTTATCACCCGATTTATGAAGTGGATTGACTCTCGACGTCTTCCACACGCATGGAAATGTGTTTGATTTTAAAGCTAAATTAAATACTATTTGCAAAGGGTAGGCTACTTCATCAACACAAGCCCTCATTATATAAGGTGGTATGCCATCTGGACCCGCAGATTTTTTAGGCTTCAGCTTTTTAATTGCAGCTTTGACCTCCTCGATCTCAAACCTATCTATTACAAGATTGTCTAGTTTGTCGTTCAAAATTATATTATCGTTAGTCAATAATTCGTAAGTAGAAGGTGGCCCATAGACGGAGCTAAAGTAATTAGCAAACCCATGGACTGCCGTTTCCGACGTAAACGTCTGCTCTTCATGCTCGTAAGAATAAGTCCCATTTGAGTTTGATTTTTTACTATTGACGTAGTTCCAAAATATATTAATATTAGATTGTAGAATATTTTCAATGTTTTCAATATATTTTTTATGATCATCTTTGATTTTGAACTTTGCTAACGCTCGCAGCCGCTTGAATTCCCGAGTATGATATAACGAGTTTTGTTTTCTGATTCGATGAAGCTTTTTAACCCGAAGTAATTCTTTTGTTTCATTAGAGAACCAAATTGGATAAGATTGACCTACAAGTTTACGTCGTACAGGTACTGTTGATTCTAAAATTTTGTTGAATATCAAATAAAACTGCTCAGTGCACTCGTTTACATCGTTTATCATCTAGAGCTAAAAAAAAACAAATGCGGTAACAGTATTTTATGGATAATAGGAAATATTGAAATGGTAATGATCGACAAAGAAAAAATACCGACAAAACTAAAGACAGAAACTTTAATTAGTGCATTTTACCTCTTTTATCCTATGGGACAGGGGCATGGGTACACACAAAAGACATGGTAAATAAAACGAAACACAAAAAGCGATAGAGAGAAAAATATCAGAACTGTCGTTGAAGATAAGACAAACCCATATTTGGATAAGGGAGACGACAACGGTTTTTTTTGTATCCCCTGGTTCCGTCTACCCTTGGTTCCGGAGACACTTCAGCCAATAAGGCTTATTGCGTACCCCCTGGTATTTGTTCGCACTCAGTCCTCCGGTTCCATGTATGGTTGCCCGAATATGCGTTGTCTTTTTCCAGCCAGCGCATTACAGCTGCATAGGATGTCCATTGCAGTTTCTGGTGCCTCACTGCAGAGTCTGCATGTGGGGTCACCATCGAATTTATTGATCCTGATCAGGTGATCCTTAACAGTCATGTGCCCTGTTAGAAGGCCCGTAAGGATTTTTAGCTGCATCCTGCTTAGCTTAAGGAGTTCTATTGCTTTATGCCTGCAAGGTTCTTTAATGAATGCCTTGCTACAACAACGACAACGGTTGAATATATAGCAAGAAAGAAAGCAGAACTAAAATGTGAATGGATAGGTCAGGCCTGAATAAAAAGTAGATAATGCGAGAAGATGTTTGATTGGAAACCATTCAGATGAAGAAAAATTGTTGGAGTACCACAGAGGAGACGGGTGGATGATTTCTGAAAGGTAACTGAAACAAGATAACCGGAGAAAGCTCTAACCAGGGAAGCATGGATGCAAGATAAAAAGGCATGAAGAGAAAAAGAAGAAACATCATACAAGAAAGTATTTGGCCAGATTTTTGAGTTTTTGTTGTACGGCTAGACAAATTTCGTAAGGATGGATCTATTTGTTTTTAAATACGTAAGTTACACACAGAGGAAGAGAGAAATAGGTAAAGCTAAAAATTGTCTTTTTGAGATGACAGTGTATAGAGTGGGTCAGTTAAGTGGTGCCGATTTAGGAGTGGTTGATGCAGCCTAACATACACAACAACCTAAATCACTTTTCTTGTAATTTAAGTAAACTTGTTGACTTATGACAATACTAAGTCGAACTGTCGATTTATTGAAGTTTCAGGTAAAGTGTTTTCAAATAACGAGAAATTTTATTTATTTTTGATGCGGCCAGCAATTTATATATCAGGCCCATCCAACCAGAAGTCCACCGTCTGAAGAAAATATGTAGATGCTTTAAAATTTCTTTAAGTAACGAAGGTAAATTTGTTAATCTTAGAAGACGCATTTACCTAATTTGTAAACAGTTTTTTGCTGTAAATATTTGGTGTATCGTACTAGATAATCATATTATTGGGCAACATGAATCTTCCAAGAAAATTTAACTAGACGACGTTACTTGGAATGCCTACAAAACATTTTACCGGGGTTGTTGTAAAATGTAGAACTCAACCTAACTTAAAAACTTTGGCACCAATGTAATAATGTTGACGGTTCTCCTATTTACTACAGTTGGATTGTTAGCAATTACTGAAAGAATGTACCTGGAGAAAATTGGATTGGAAGAGGAGCTGTACATCCAAGGCTACCAAGAAGTTGCGATTTGACTCCACTGGACCTTTTTCTTTGTGGAACATTAACGGTAATTATATACGGAACTTCAGTAGACAATGAGCCCGATTTACAAACTACAATAATCGAGAAGTGTGTATCAATTTCGTATAGCAAGCTTGATTGATACTGATGATCATTTTTAAAACTAACTAGTAAATGTGTGGAAATGGATAGAGGCAATTTTGAATATTTACTGAATTAAATGAAACGTTGCTATTTATGATTTGTTGTTTTCCTAAAGTGTGGTTCATCAAGGGGTGATTTTGTTGTTAAATACTAATATAATTGATATTACTTAAACTGTTACCACAGTAAGCGATCCAATTTAACAGAAAGTAACATTGGTGCTTTTCTATACTATAAAGTGCAATAATTTCAGTTGCTGTGATACATGTATTTTGGCTTGCGTTAAACACTTTTAAGATGGAACAATTCAACTGGCTCACCCTGTAAACTGGAGCTATGGAAAAGTGAAAATAGGATCCTACCAATAAGCTGAAAGAATAATGTCGTTTGCAAAAATCTTTGCACAGTGTAGTAAATCAAAAACGGTTGAGCAAACACCTTGTATGGTACATTTAGGTAAATAAATATTGATTTTATGGAAAGCTAAGGCTTGGACGAACAGAAAACATGTTTTTGCATTCAAAGATTCATATTGTAGAATGCCAACGTGTGGGTGGATTTGTGTGTTTTTTCCCACCGTTCACTACGGACTTCATATTTATGAGACGGTAATCCTCGCAAAGCACGAATTGAAAATTTAAATTGCCCGGAAAATTGTGATGATGATAATAATAAAAATATATTCAAAGCGGAATCCCTTTATTCTTTGTTTGCGTTATTATTTTCATAACTTAAATTAGTTCAGTTTGAGAAAATATCTGATAAAATACATTGAGATCATTTGATTGCTGCTTTCCGAATATCTTTTTTTGCAAGATTAATTAAAACTAGAAAACTTAATTAGTTGAACATTATGAATTTAATACCAAAAGTAAATTAACAAATTGGAAAACTTTGACCCATTCAGTATTAGTAACCTTTCTGAAAATCACAGATTCATATTTTCCTGAAACATTTATGGTTAATTTAATATTTGACTGATATGTTAACAGCTTAAAGCACCTATTGGTTATGTGTAAAATAAGTTACTGATTTGAGACAGTGCTGCCTAAAGTTTATAAATTAACATAAGATGGCAATTATTAAAGTACGGTTAATATCTCGGAATTTATAATAATAATAGTATATATAGTAGACAGCTATTAATAATGTTTACATAATTAACACATAAATCAAATAAGTTTTGCACCAACCTGTATTAGATGATCTCCGGGTCACTGTTATAATTGTAGCAAACTGGGTAGACTCGAATACTAGGGATAAGGTATACACACAAAAGGCACAGAAAATGTAAGAAAATTTGAACATTCAGGAATTACATCGTAAAATTCAAAACAGAATTATCAGTGCTCTCTTTTCTACAAAACAAAGTGACTTATAACTTTATTAATTAATAATATCAAATTTAAACAAATAAATATCACTTCTTTCAGACTTTATAACATTTGCTTGTTCAATTAAAATCCACTTTGTTTACTCTTGCATGGAGGAATACAGATTTGGCCTTGAAGGATTCTTCGCAATCTCGAATTTCAAATCTTCTCACGTTGGTGCGAAGCTCGGTCTTGTGGCATATGGACAGGCTTACAAAAGATGACGGCAGCAACTCATGTTCAATAAATGTGTTCGAAGAAATTGAAACAGTAGAACGTCCTTCATTTAATTTAAACTTTACCAAAAAGTAAGTATATCCTTTTTTCAATAATTTCTTTTATTGGAATGATCCATAAAATTGTTTGTAGAACTTGTATTGTTAATAATGATATTATAACCTCCAAATCTGACTGCATCATAAATTTTTGGGATGGAATTTCTTCTTAATGTCAATATAACGAAGCACTTTTATTTAAATTATGTTATTAATATTGATACTTATTTTTAATTATATCTTGTAGATGTGAAGTTATAATCAGATGACATTGACATTTATGTTTTGTTGTCATTCCAATTGTTGACCACTCCATAAACAAAAGACGAGCGAAACAACAATCGACAATCCAGGGATGCTTACTCTATTCTGCGATGAAATTTTTATTTTGTCGAAATTTACCCAAAATCTCGGCCGTAAGTTAATTACAACACTTTGTTATGTTTAAATCTCGCAGTAGCATCCCGGCAGTTTGATGGGTGTGTTTGGTTGCCTACAGTTCCTTTTGCCGCCGACCTTCGTTCAAAATGTTTGAGTTCTTGTAGTTAGGGAACTTTGGGAAGATTGTTTTGAAGTTGTAGATGGATTTTGAATTGGGTGGGTGGAATTTCCTGAAGTGTGATCTCAAACGGGACTTTCTCATGAGTTCTTGGCCATGCCAGTTGTGGTTGCTGGTATAAGTGTGGAGGTGATTTAAGTTTCGGAAATTTCTGGGTGGATTATCTTAATCATCCTCGTCTATAAGAGAATTTAGTTTGTTGTCTGCGAGTTATTTTGGTGTTTTGCTAAATTCTCATTAAATGTAGCCCAGATTAGTGAAACATTTTACCAGAAAACCGATACGTTGTATGCGGCGGGCATGCTATGTGGAGTCTCGTGGTACCGTTTTCCGAACAACCAGCCTATCCCGTTCACCTGCAGCTGTCGATCTTTATGTGGCGTCTAAAGTTATGATGTCCTAGTTTTCTGTGATCGTTATCTTGGGCGAACGTATGCAGAGCTTCGTTGGTCATTAAATCCATCTTGGCAGGTACCAAACTCCACGGGGAAGCCAATACTGTATATATGTTGTAATTTTAACTTTTTGGTGTTATCTACCGTTTTGAACTTTAATATGCATTTGCGATTGATCACTTACCTTCAGTAGGTGCATTCGGTTAAGTTCCACTTGTTGTTATTCACTACACTTTGATATTTAATTAAGATTCTGCTGTATTCCATGCGGCACAGAAATTGGTAATCAACACTTTTTTGTGCGCACTAACTTCAGACCGCTATCAATTGTGGCTGCGTCTATTTTCATGTCTACGTGACTATTGCAATTTAGACAATTGGCAACTTAATTTGTTGATGTGTAAAATTCGTTGTATTATAGGATAATTCTGCGGATTAATTAATAGCGATAACGATTCGGTACGACGCTACCGTTTACATTTTACGCATTGGTTAAGCTGACTTAACGCCAAGCCTTGCGTCGTTTCACCAGCTTCCGGAAACTCGTATTCGGACTTTAATTATTATTAATTTAACTTTGCGGATTTTTAAATCCATTTATTTTCAAATACGGGTTTGTCCGCTAAATTGTTTTCCTTGTCATACTTCATTCGCCTGGAAATTTTCTCTCAATTCGAGTTTTCTCGAATTAGTTTTCCCTGTTGTCTAAATTATATAATTTAATATTGCTACTTTTCTGTATTATTTGTATTAATGTACTTCAGGATTTTTGCAGTTTCTGTATTTACCTAATGAATCTTTTGACTAATTTTGAGTCATTTTTAAATTATAGTCTACTTCAATTCTGGTTTACTAACGTATGTATTTAATTTGTGCTGTACGCAGCTTAACTGATATTTACAGAATTTTTAGGAATGCATTAAGTTGGATCAGATATTGAGTTTACCATTTGGTTATTTATTGCTACCTACTATTTGTCATACACGGCAGTATTTATGTTACGAATATTATTTGATAAATTGGACTTCAACTTAAGATTGTAGCGGCACTCACATACAGGGTGTGCGAATAATTTGTAACTTAACTGTTCATATTTAGCATGGTTTATATACAGGGTGTGCAAAGTCTTCTTGTTTGTATGTTGAGACCTGTAAGTTTTATTCTTCGAGGTAAGAGTTTACCCTTACTTGGATCCGTTAAGGTAGGTCATGAGAATCGTTGCACGACTGTTGGTGAAGGACCTTGGCGCCCTTTTGAAAATTTTGTTGCCGATTCACCCACACCCGTTTCGCAGACGAGTTAGCCGTGGTGAACACACCGAAACGTTGCAGTGAGTTACCCGTGGGTAATAATTCGGTGTTTCAGGTCTGTTACGAAGAGGTTTGTCTTTTGTCCTGTCGTTACCCCTGTGGGGGCCAGTGTGAAGATTTTTTGTAACAACTTCGAAGATTTACTCAACACTTTGTTTTATTACAAGAAACACATAAATAATTACACAAATTTACATATTTGCAGAGTTGCAGAAAAAGCTTGCTTCCAGCTTGGTGGTAACTGAGCAACTATCAACTTTTATTTATAAAATTCAATTTTTTTTGCGCGCTGTCAAGACAACGACGTAGGAATATGAAAAAGTGAATGCGAACCACACAAAATCAAACACAGTGTTGCAGTATATGTCTGCGAATCTTCGAAATCTATGAAATCTGTGAACATCTAGAAATATTTTCGTAATTGTAATTTAAAGCACGAAATTCTAAAATACAATATATTGAACTACAGAAGATAATTTCGAAAATTATAACTTCAGTTTTGTATATTTCCGACATAATTCGTGAAATGTGCTATAGTAATCTTTGAATTTCCGACTTTATAAGATTTTTCGACAATCTCTAAACTTGGAATATGTAAGTTTTTATTTTCCTCTGAACATTTTTGACTGTTTTTTTCTCAGAATTCCAACATTAATTACAAACATTTCAAGTGACATATGCAATTGTCAACCTTTTCATCGTCGTTCAGTAGCAGTTGCGAAATTTCGGAATTTAATTTTTATTATCGACTTATTTTTACATATATTGGGAATTTTCGACTTTGACAAAAATGTTAATTATAATCTCGAAATGATTAAATTGTTCTAGAATTCTTTGAGTTTAATTTCTAGATTATTGTCGAAATGTTTGACATTAGTGGAACTGTCGATTCAACCTAGGAATATTCGTCATTAGTCTCGTAATTTCCGAGGTTCATCTCCGAATTATCAATTTCACGTATGGTTTCTGAATTCAATCTTGAAATCTGCGACATTTGTATCGTAATGTATGACTGCGAATTTCTGGTTTTCATCTCGAAATGTTGTCTTTAAGCATGAAATTGCAGAACACAATCTTGAAAATTGTGCTTTTAGTTTTGAATTACCGAATTCTCGGAAATGTATCTATAATTTTGACTTTCATATGAGAATATCCAACTTTCTTCGTAGACTTTCAGTAACTGTCTCAAAATAGGGAATTCTAATTGTAGTCTTGAAAGTATCGAATTTTTGTAGGATTTTTGAAATTAATTTTTCTATTAGCATTGGACTTCCCGGCAGGTATCAGATTTTAATTTTCGATTCTAATTTTGGAATATTCGAATTTAATCTAGAGATATCATTTGTCTCGTAATTTCCAACGTTCATCTCTAAATTTCCAATATTATTTTCTAAACATGTTTTATGATTTTCGACATTAACCTCGCGATTTCCGAAATTTACACGGGAACTTCTTATTTTAATCTTAGAATTTGAGCCTTTATCGTGGAAATTTGCAACTTTAATCTCACTGCTGTAATATATGTTCATGAATATACGAAATCTGCCAATTTCTTGCATTAATCTTGAAAATTTGAATGAAATTATAAAATCAGATCTTGAAAATGTATTCGTGGCAGTTCTTACTTAAATCCAGGAATTCTTTTTCAAGAGTTTTTTTGACAAAGAAGTTATACATTTCTTCTAAAAATTTTCGACTGTTTTTTAGGAATTACAATATTAATTTCGAAAATATCGGCTTTCGTATGCGAATGACCAACTTTGTTTTTGAAATGTTCACTGACAATCTCGCAATTTCATATTTCTTTTTAAAATTATCGACTTATTCTGACAAACATTGAAAATTTTCCAATTTCAGTTAGGAATATTACAGTTGCAATCTTGAAATTATCGAATCTTTCTAGGATTCGCTGACTTTAACTTCTATGTTAATGTTGGAATTTCCGACAGTCTTGAAACTTTCAATTTTAATTTCGGAGTGTTCGATTTTAATCTAGGAATACTCGACATTTCTTTTGTAATTTCCAACGTTCATCTCAGAAGTTCTAATTTATTTTCCATATTTTAAATTTCTCTTATGATTTGCGACTTCTTGCTCGGTATTTTCGCCATTGCTATGAAAATTTTCGACTTTAATCTTAGAATTTGCAACTTTCTCGTGCAGTACTTCTATTTTAATACCGAAGTTCGTAACATTAATATCAGTCTGTGAATTTCTGGCATTAATCTCAAAATTTTGACTTTAAGAATGAAATTGTAGAATACATTCTTAAAAAGTGCAGCTTAAGTTTTGAAATTTTTAAGTTTACCCCTGGAATTTTTGACATTACTGGCGGGAGTTTCGACATTACTTTCGGAATATTCAACTTTAGAAGAGTTTGATAATATCGAAACTTGGAATTCGGAAGTTGTAAATTTTTTTTCAAAATTTTCGACTACTTTCTCGGAATTCCAACATCAATTTTGACTTTCATATGGGATTGTCCAACTTTCGTCGTGGAATTTTCACATATTTTGAGAATTTTCGACATTAATTATTCTTTGTCATGAAATGCTTCTATTTTAATACCGAAATTTGAAACTTTAATCTTAGTGTCGTAATGTATGTCTGCGTGTTTACGAAATCTACGAATTTCTGAATTTAATTTATATAATATTTTTACTTTATGCATGAAATTGTAGAATATAATTTTAGAAACTGTGGCTTTAGTTTTGAAATTTCAACATTACTCTTGGAATGTTTGCATATTAAGTTCGGTATTATTGACTTTTTTAATGTACTCATAGCTTGCATTCAGAAGTTTAAAATTTCTTCTAAAAATTTTCGACTGTTTGTCTCGGAATTTCAACATTAATTTCGAAAATTTCATATGGGAATGTGTCTTCTTGGAATTTTCAGTAGCAGTCTCAAATTTCGGATTTTAATGGGAAAGTTATCGATTAGCGTAGATTATATTCAAAATGTTCTATTACAAATTACCGAATTTATCAGAATCAGTACCACAAAACCAATTCAAATTAGAGAAATTAGAATTTTAAAGTAATAAAATATTTCGTTTTCTTAGATCATTTACTTTATTTTATATTCAATTACGTAGAAATATTTGGCATTATTTAATATTATTTCGCAAGGCTTCACATTAGCTCCTTGTTATATGGAACACTTGAAATTGTATTCCCCCTAAAGACTTAACTACTGCCACTATACCTATTTGATTAAATCACATTAACTTTAAAATTACCTGATCTACGGGTCGAGGTCGCCAAGGAAATGAGGATCCTATAGGGTCTTCCAGGAGTCGATCTTGCGCGGAAAAACTGACTGTACCACCATCTCTGTCCAACAAAACCAAGGTGGTAACCCCTGATTTTATTCGATATCTTCTCGAGAGGCGGGTCTGAAACAATTTATTTGTTACTTCGGAATTGTGTAAATACATCATCAATCAAGAAGAGGAGCAAAACGAATCGTAAGGCGAAGTCAAACAACGAGCATTACAGATTTCTTACAGCTGGATATTTTACACCTTTGAATACGTTTGCGTTGCTGTAATCTCAGACAGGAGTGCTTGAATACTCTTTAATTACAACGCAGTTTAGAGCTTACAAGAATCCTTTCGCAGCCTTTGATCTTGATGAAACATACGTGATGATTTTGCTTGTAGGATGCAGAAACTCTTATAACGGCACTTGTAAATCTTGTTCAAAAATTTCAAGAGGAAACGCCCTTGTATTTATAATATACACAGCATGTTTCAAAAATGACTGCCTTCCTTTGAGATTTGGTTCTGTTTGGCTCTATTATCGAGTTAAGAAATTAGGATTTAGTTTAAACTTAAAAACGAATAATATTAGCAAAACATATAGTCCATGTCTGTTGACACAAAATTTGCCTCCTACTGCAAGACAAACGTTCGTACAATTGATTATAGAACCCTCTGTAAGATATTTTCGTTTATTGACGCCACAGCAGCGTGAATACAAGCTACGATATCTTCAGGATTTACAACAGATTCGTGGTAGACGTTTTCGTTCAAATGGCCCAAAAAAAGAAATACAACAGGTTCGGATCCGGTGATCTAGAAGGCCATAGTATGGGTTCACCTTTTCAAATCCACCTCTCCGGGAAATTTTCATTTAGGAAATGTCTCATTTCTATTTCGGTGAATCCTCATGTTGAAACCAACAATTTAAACTAACTTCTAATGGAACTTCATTGAACAGTGATACTGGTAAATATTTAATTAACAATTTTTTTCAAAATTTATTATTACTAGTGTTAATCGACTATCAGAATTTTAATCTGAGTTTCTTAGAACTATGTACTTATCTAAGATTTCCCCAATCTTAGTTCCTAAGATAAAACACAAGCTTGACGTGTTACGCACAGAATCACTATGCGCTACCTTAGCAATATGACAGAACGATTCATAAATTATTAGAATCGTCATAACCACTTAATTATCTTACACAACTAATTGGAGCGCCCGTGCGATAAAACTTATTATTTACTTTTTTATCAATAACTCAATAAGGAAAAACAATCGGAAGCGTTTCCACAATTCATCTTCGATTTGTTTTAGCTACTTGAATCAAATTCCAAGAGCACGGGATTCAATTCTGAGACATCCTGTATTTAATGGTGTTGTATGAATTATTTATTTTTAAGCTAAAGTAAGTGCTATTGAATCGTGAAACTTATTTATGTCTGTGTTGTTTTCAAAAGTTTTAAATAAATGAGCCCTGGGTTTAATAATATCTCTAAAAAACTGTATTTACTTAATACAATTTCTGCTCGCTCTTTATGAACATTAAGTTCCCGATACGTCCAACTTTTCCGCTTAACTCGACAATAAATTCTGCGGCTTCGTAATTTTCTTTTTCAGCATTTTCGCTTTTCCTTGCTTGCTCGCGTTTCTGTGTAGCTGACCAAGCATTTTTTTTTCGGAAGACCTAATGCAGGGAAAGTTGTTTGATGAAGCGGTTTACTGTGCATCTCGCATTCTATTTTAATCCGTAGAATTTTATGAGGATCCTTTTTATTTTGTAGATGGAATAGTTTTCCTCTCTGCAGGTCCTCACTGTTTGCAAAGCCTGCACGAAGCGCAAACACAGAGACTCTGACTTTAAATGAATGCCAACTATGAATGGCATGAAAAGAAAATTTAATGTACTGCTAGTTGCGTAGCTCAGACCTTGTGTGCTGCAATATTTCTTTATATTAGCTCGGTTTGCTGTGCTTTATGGAAATATATTTCACCAACTTTACTTTGCGCTTTTAATTAACGCTGCATGCTAGGTTTTTTACCTTCTAATACTTCCAGTATGGCAGTTTAGTGAGTTCTGTTGCAAAATCAGTAGTAAAGACTGTAATTTACATATGTTCGACATTCTTCGATTAACTATCTTCTTGAATTAAAAAATTTCTTAACTCGAATCTCGGAATGTCTATACTGATATAAATTTTTTGAATTTCTTCTCAGAATATCCCACATTAATCTTTAAATTTTCGACTTCACACTTGGAATATTTACTTTAGAACTTTCTACATCGGTCTTCGAATCTCAAAAATTTGTTTTGGAATATCGTAGCGATATTAACGACGACTTGAACCTCTACAACTTCGATATTCATCTAAGAACGCCAGTTTGAAATTTCGAAATTTCCCACTTTGATCTCGAAATTCTTATACTTATATTAATTTCAGATACATCGATATTTCCTTTTTGGAATATCTCACATTAATCTCTAAATTCTTGACATCACATTTGGAATATTTCATTTAGAATTCCCAAGATCGATCCTGAAATATCGAAAATTAGTTTTGGAATATCTGATACTAATCTCGCATATATCGACTATAGTCTCCACATTTTCAAGAAATTTCCACTTTCTCCTGAAATTTCCTTTTTCTTATTTTTGAAAGAGAGAATAAAGCAAGGTTGGAAAGTAATAGGTATACTTTGGGATGCAGGTATTAGTAAAAAGAATAAAAAACAAATATATGCAACTATGGCCCAAAGCTTGATATTATATAGATCCGAAATTTGGCAACTCCCAGAACAACATAAAAACCAACTAAAAGTTATGGAAATGCACTATTGGAGATGGTCCGTAAGAATATCCCGAAGAGAAAGAGTTAGAAATACAAGAATACGTGAAATAATGGATGCAGGAAGGGACATCGTCGAAGAAATAGAAAAAAGATAACTATGGTACGGGCATGTCCAAAGAATGGCCTACAACAGACTCCCGAAAAAAGTAATGGAATGGCAACCAAGAGAGAGAAGAAAAAGAGGACGGCCTAGATTAGGTTGGAATAAGGAAGTAGAAAACCTTAAACAAAAGTGGGAAATCCAACAAGGAGCTTGCATGAACAGAAAAGAGCGGAAAGAAATATTGAATTCCGGAAGATCCATATAGAGGTTAAAAACGGAAAGAAGAAGAAGATTAAAAATCTTGTGATGCAGCTACCAACATTTTTGACTTTTCTTTAAAAACGTTTGGTTCTCAAAATTACTATGCTGCTACGATTTTCGGAAAAATCGATTTTTTTCGGAATATCCCACATTAATCTCTAAATTTTCGACTTCAAACTTGGAATGTTTCCTTTAGAACTTCCTACATCGGCCTTAGAATCTCGAAAATTGGTTTCGAAATATCGTAGTATTATTAATGTCGACTTGAATCTCTCCAAGGCGACATTCATCTAAGAACGTCCGTTTGAAATTTCGAAATTTCCCACTTTGATCTCGAAATTCTTATACTGATATTAAATTTGGATAAATCGATACTTCCTTTTTGGAATATCCCACATTAATCTCTAAATTCTCGACTTTATATTTGGAATATTTCATTTAGAATTCCCAAGACCGATCCTGAAATATCGAAAATTGGTTTTGGAATATCTGATACTAATCTCACTTCTATCGACTAAATATAATCTCCATATTTTTCCACTTTCTTTTCAAATTTCCTTCTTTAATTTCGGATTAAAGATCTTGTGAAGTAGCTACCAACATTCTTGATTTTTTTAAACGTTTGTTTATCAAAATTACCGTACTGCTACTAATTTCGGAACAGTCGATTTTTTTTCGGAGTATCCCACATTAATCTCTAAATTTTCGACTTCAAACTTGGAATTTTTCCTTTAGAAGTTCCTACATCGGCCTTAGAATCTCGAAAATTGGTTTTGGAATATCGTAGTATTATTATCGTCGACTTGAATCTCTTCAAATTCCAGATTCCTCTAAGAATCCCCGTTTGTAATTTAGAAATTTCCACTTTGGCTTCGTACTTCTTATTTTGATATTAGTTTCAGACAATTCGATGCTTCTTTTCACGTTTACAATACTTCATCTAGAATTTCCAACATCGATCTTGAAACATTGTTTTGAAATCTGACACTAATCTCGCATCTATCGACTCTAATCTTCACATTTTCTAAAATTTACATCTTTTTTCGAAATTTCCTTCACTTTGGATTAAAAAATCTTGTCATGCAGTTGCCGACATTTTCTCTAAGAACGTTAGTTTCCTATATCTGCTATTAATTTCGGAAAAAACGATGTTTTCTTTTCGGAATATCTCACATTAATCTCTAAATTTCCGATCTCACTTTTTGATGCTTCCTTTAGAATTTTCGACAACTGTCTTGAAATCTCGGGGATTACTTCTAGAGTATCTGATACGAATATCGCATTTATCGACTTTAATCCCCACATTTGCGACTATCTTTCTAGAATTTGATACTAATTTCGGAAAATTTGATTGTTCCATTTTAGAATACCCACATTAAACTCGAAATTTTCTAATTCACATTTGGAATGCTTCCGTTAGAATTTCCGACATCTATCTCGGAATCTCAAAAACAAGATTTGGAATATCTGATACAATACCGTATTTATCGACTTTAATCGCCACATTTACGACTATCTTTCTAGAATTTGGTACTAATTTCGGAAAATTTGACTGTTCCATTTTGGAATGCCCACATTAATCTCGAAATTTTCTAATTCACATTTGGAATGCTTCCGTTAGAATTTCCGACATCTATCTCGGAATCTCAAAAACAAGATTTGGAATATCCGATACAATATCGTATTTATCGACTTTAATCTCCACATTTGCGACTATCTTTCTAGAATTTGATACTAATTTCAAAAATTTGATTGTTCCATTTTGGAATGCCCACATTAATTTCGAAATTTTGTAATTCACATTTGGAATGCTTCCTTTAGAATTTCCGACATCTATCTCGGAATCTCAAAGACAAGTTTTGGAATATCTGATACAATATCCCATTTGTCGACTTTAATCTCCACATTTGCGAATTTGAAATTTTCAGCTTCTATTTCGGATTAATAATCTGGTGTTCCAGTTTGCGATCTTAGTGTCGATTTACATTTTCACACTATTGACTTTCCTCTAAGAAAACCCGTTTTTATCTCGAAATTTCATAACTGTACTAATTTCGGAAAACTGGGTGTTTTCTTCATGTAATTAATTATCCCGGATTAATCTCCAATTTTTTACTTTCTACTTGGAATACTTTTTTATCATTTCCGACATCGTTGTTGGAAACACGAAAATTAGTTTTGCAATATCTGATACTTATATCGTTGTTATCGACTTTAATCTCCACATTTTCGATTATCTTCCGAAAATTTCCGTCCTATTTCCTATTAAAAATTACTTTGTTGTAGTTTCCGATATTATCGTCGACTAGAATTTCTTCATTTTTGACAAATCTCCAAGAACGTCCGTGCTTGATTTCGAATTATACTGTTTTACCTCTAAAATTCTATACTGGCAATAATTTCTGAAACTCCAATGAAAATACTCTTGGAATATCATAACAAGTTTTCAACTTCACTTCCTTTAGAATTTCGGACATCGGCCTTGAAGTCTTAGAAATTAGTTTTAGAATATCTGATACTAATATCGGAGACTTTAAACTTCATATTTTTGACTGTTTTCCGAAAATTTCCACCATTTCTCCAACTGTCCTAATGTTATTAGGATTAATAACCTTATATAGCTTGTGCCGATATTAATGTCGACTTGCAAGCTGATGTTTTGAATCTTAAAATTTCAAATTTTACTCTAGGAATTTTCATACTGATATTAGTTTTGGAAAATTCCAATTTCATTCTTGGAATATTCTATATTAGCTTCTAGATGTTCGACTTGAATCTAGGACTGATCCGTTTAAAATTTCCGACATTGTTTTGAAATCTCGGAAATAGTCTTGGTATTATTGATGCTGATGTGGCATCTATGGTCTTTAATCTCCACATTTTTGTGTTTTTTAGAAATTGTCTCAACAGATTCCCGATAGTAATACGGCATTTATTCGATACAATCTTACATTTTCGATTGTGTTACGAGAATTTCCGTGTTCTCTCGAAATTTCCACTTCTAATTTGGCATTAAAAATCTTGTGTAGCAGACTTGATCTCCACAATTTTCACTTTTCTTTAGAAGCACCCGTTTTTATCTCAAAATTTCATGTTAGTACTGATTGTAAAAAATTCGATTTTTTCTTTTTGGAATATTCCAGATTAATCTGTAAATTATCGATTTCACATTTGGAATGTTTTCTTTGTTTTCTTGGAGTTTCCGATATCGGTCTTGGGGTCTCCCAAATTAGATTTGGAATATCTGACACTAATATCGTGTTTATCGGCTTTAATGTCTATATTTTACATAAATTTTTTTATGGATTAAAAATCTTGCGCTGCAGTTTAGAATATTTATGTGGAATTTCATAACCGCATTTTTTCCAAGAGCAATCCTTTTTTTTAATTCTGGAATTTCCCACTTTAATATCGAAATTTCCACATTAAAATTAATTTTGGAAACTTGGATGTTTTCTTCTTGGAACATCCTACATTAATATCTAAATTTTCGAGTTCACATTTGGAGTATTTCCTTTAGAATTTCCGATATCGAGTCTCGGAAATTAGATTTGGAATATTTGACACTAATACCGTGTCTATCGACTTTAATGTCTATATTCTACATTAATTTTTTTATGGATCAAAAATCTTGCGCTGCAGTTTCCAATATTAATGTGGAATTTCATAACAGCATTTTTTCCAAGAGCAAGTTTTTTTAATTTTGGAATTTCCCACTTTAATATCGACATTTCCATATTAAAATTAATTTTGGAAACCTGGATGTTTTCTTCTTGGAACATCCTACATTAGTATCTAAATTTTCGAGTTCACATTTGGAATGTTTCCTTTAGAATTTCCGATATCGAGTCTCGGAAATTAGATTTGGAATATTTGACACTAATATCGCGTCTGTCGACTTTAATGTCTATATTTTACATTAATTTTTTGTGGAATAAAATTCTTGCGCTGCAGTTTCCAATATTAATGTGAAATTTCATAACCGCATTTTTTCAAGAGCAATCGTTTTTTTAATTTTGGTATTTCCCACTTTAATATCGAAATTTCCATATTAAAATTAATTTTGGAAACCTGGATGTTTTCTTCTTGGAACATCCTACATTAATATCTAAATTTGTGACTTCACATTTGGAATGTTTCCTTTAGAATTTCCCATATCGAGTCTCAGAAATTAGATTTGACATTAATACCGCGTCTATCGACTTTAATGTCTATATTTTACATTAATTGTTTTTCTGGATCAAAAATCTTGCGCTGCAGTTTCCAATATTAATGTGGAATTTCATAACCGCAAGAGAGGCAATCGTTTTTTTAATTTTGGAATTTCCCACTTTAATATCGAAATTTCCATATTAAAATTAGTTTTTGAAACCTGGATGTTTTCTTCTGGGAATCCTACATTAATCTCTAAATTTTCGACTTCATATATGGAATGTTTCCTTTAGAATTTCCGATATCGAATCTCGGAAATTAGATTTGAAATATTTTACACTAATATCGCATCTATCGACTTCATATTTAGTAATTTTTACGTGAACTTGTAGTTCCCTTCTATATAACTGACCACCTTCTAAGTTGAATTCACACAGATTCATACAGTATTAGTGAAGAGAAGTAACTTAAAACTAGCTACTGACACTTGCATTTAGAATATCAATAAGAATATAACACGCTACTTCTATGAGTGTCTTCTCACAACTGAAAATGTCCCTTGGAGGAAAATTTATGATCTTCTAATAAGGATGTTAAAGAAGCAGCCGAAGGATATTTTGCAGGCATCGAGGAATATTAGTTTTGTAATGCTGTAATGGCTATGAAACATCGTTGGTTCAAGTTATGTGAGATTATACTGAAGAATAAAACTAATTTTAAAATCATACGAACAGTTACAATTTGCTTCTTCATTACTGCAGCGGTGTGAGAGAGGAGGAGAAGACTTTTTGGACTCAGTTGTAATAACTGTTGAAAGCTAAGTACATTATTTTACTTGTGAGTCAAAACATGCAAGTAAGCATATAGGATTGTCACACCACATATCCAAACTCATAGGAAGCAAAATCTGTGTTGTCAGATGGTAAAGTAATGGCAACATTGTTATCGGATTCTCAAGAGTTACTGTTTTTTGATTCCCTTATAGAACATCGTACAATTAATGCAGGTTCATATTCGACACTTGCGCAATGAAGTTAAGGATACGATCAGTAATAAACGGAAGAGAAGACAAAGTTCTGTTTGCTTTCTCGAAGACAATGTTCGCCCTCACACCGCTCCAAGAACAATTGAAACCATAAACAAACTTCAAGGCGTTATCGAAGCTGTTCAAGAGTGGCTGTTCATGCAACTGAAGGAGTTTTTTCAGGAAGGCATTAGAAAGCTTTTTGATTTACAACATCGACTACATTGAAAAGTAATATAATTTTCATCAATGTAATATTGTAATATGGTTTTTATAAATAAATTCCTGTTCAAATATAAACACTCATAGTATTTACATATCTCCAATGTTCCTTCTACAGCAGAGGCAAAAAGTGACGGAATTATAGAGTAACAAGGAAAGATTACTAGTTAGAATCAACAGACGATCTGGAATTAAGAAAAAGCTAACCTACAACATGATACAAGCAATATAAATGTGCTTATGCTGTAACGGTAGGAAATTAAAAGGATATTTCAGAAATCCAAATCTCTATCCAGTATATACAAGTTAAAAAATGGCAGGTTATGGAATGTAATACTGTCACGTCACTACGATTTGACTTTGCACCATTGCTTTTGAAGAAAATAACATCTATTCGGTTCGGAAGTTCGTCGAACTTTATAAATTTGGGCTATAAAATACATTGCATGCCAGAATCTGCAACATTCTAACGTCAGGGTGATTTATTTGGTGGCAGCGTGGTAATTCTTTTGCAGTTGTTATGCCATAAGTTATGGCTATGACTATTTTATGTTTACTGCGCGCTGGGTTAGCATTGTAATTTTGATGTTTATAGCACTTCACGTAACGATGATATATTTTAAATTTGCATTACATGGTCTGTTACGGCGGAAAATTTAAAGCTGGGGTTCCATAATGCATTTCCTTTCAAGAGCCTCGGGCGCAACTGGTAAAAACTGCAAAATCGTCGGGTCGGATCGCCGTGTTATGCAAAAAATTGAAGTTTAATCGATTCCAATCTTAAGATGAAAATTGTACGAAGAATGTACGAATGTTAGGGCTTTTTGCTATATAATACCTCTAATGAGGGCAGTACTTTAAAATTTTTAATTTATTATTTACAAATCTTAAGACTCATTTAATTCTCGTTACGTAAACATAAAATAAACAATTCTAGCACCTTATTCTGAATTTTGGATTTTGATTCTAGAACCGAAAATCGGACTCTTATTATAGATTTAAATGTTGCGTACAGCTTGATCATTATAGCTAAAACCCTGGCGGTTGATTGTGTACAAGCAAGGTGGTTTCAATGGGCACGGAGCTCATTCTAAACTTGAACTCTGCGCTTGCAACATCAGTACAGTCCGAGGAAAAAATAGCAGTGACCTGTGAGTTTAACCACTGCATTTTAATTACAACCACCGCACCGAAAAAAAGTTTTTCTAGTCGCATATGCTTAGCCTTACACATTTAGCGGTTTCAGCTGAGTTGGTTGGTCTGCAGTGCTTTTAAAATCGGATTCAGAACCAAATAATTGATTCTAGAATCGAAAATGAGCACTTTACCTGAACTTTCCCATATTTGCAATAATGTCTTTAGAAGTTTGTAACTTATATAATATTTGATTTTTGAGCGCCGAGTATACGTAAACATAATTTTAAACTCAGACAAGGTTTGCCATAAAACAACGAAGTATTTTATAGATCTTCCAGACTTTTTCGGACAGTTTTAATAGAGTTACGTAACCATCCAATTTAAAGTAGACCTTGTCTTTTTGACATCTTTCTTTCGATGCTTCATTTCTTCCGAAATGTAGTGACCTTCTGCGTGTTTAAAGTTACACAGATAGAGTGGACCTACAGCTTAACGTGGGCTCTGAATCAAGGCAAGTGTCACTTCTATTGAAGATTTATTAAGCAGTTTGTCATTGGTTTGTCATTACCTTGCGAGGGAGAACTTTGTTAAAAGTCTGATATTGCGGTACGGGAAATTGCACCCTAAACCTTCAGCCTAGAAATCTGACTCGTAACAGTTACAAAAAACGATATTAGGATCTATGCAAATTTTTAAATTTAGAATGATTTATTTTCATCTAGGTTTTTCTGGGATTGAAAACATTTTTCGAGTGGAAACCCTATATAAAAATGTGTTTGTAATGTTCAAAACAATATTGTTACAATATTTTTTGGCATAGATTAGGAAAGCACAAGTAAGATAGGCTGCAACTTTCAGATATCTAAACTCTATTTGT
>JABXWE010015951.1:0-27841 GCA_014611495.1 Limonius californicus | reverse complement strand
GCTGCTTCACGCTCACATACGATTATTATTTAGGAAATTTTTCACTCAAATGGAAGATGTCATTTACTTGTTGACATTGGATACTCTGAGCAATGCATATTTGATTTATAGTTAATAATTGGGAGAGCGAGCGTTTTTTTTATTTAGTCGCTTATAAGCGACAAAGTGACATTCATCGAAAAATATGACGTTTGCGTTGTCAAATACGAGCGCAAATGCCTACTTTGGATATCGATTGTAGAAAAATATTTTTGTACGCGGAAATGTATTGTATTAGAGATTTAAGATTGCTACTTTTTTGAAATCACGATATATTTGTAGAACAAAATCTAGCAAGAAAAAACTAACAAAATAATACAACAAAAAAAAACATCATAAATATATAGATATGAAGTGAATAAATTCGAATGCAAAAATTATGAAACTAACAGATTAAATAATAAATTTTTAACGAAAAATGTTGTGACTATAGTATTTTAGAAAGATTCCTGTTCATTTGTACATGTTAAGTGGCGCCATGAGGGGATTATTTGAAGTAAGTACAAACAAAATATTCAGGGCCAATAAGAAACAAATCAAGTATGTCGTGGTAGGTGATGCCACAAAGTTTGTAAACTTGAATTTCTCAAAAACATTTTTTTTAATATTAGTAAGAAACGCACAGGAATTTATGTTTTTTAGCATCATTTGTGGAAATTTTCAAGAGAAGAATAGAGAAGAGCTCTTTAAAGAGGCGGCAGTTCCTATGTAGTATAGAGGCTACCTAGGGACAGGCGGGAATCAAATATTTAATTAATCTTACCTTTCTAGATGTAGCAACAGACCTTATATTTGATATCACAATAAATTAACATTATATTTTGTTAAATATATTCCATGATTTCAAACCATAACAATTCCGTTAGAGAACGAGCCCATTACTCTCGGAACGTACTGATATTGTTTGTGGAACGTACTTAACCGTATGCAGATTGATGGAAAGATGTAATCTGTAAAACCGACCCAACAATTAAATTGAGAAACGTCAAATTAAATATTTTATGTTTACGTATTTTAATGCGAATCCTTTTGTAGCGTTATCTTATCTGGCAAACAAAGTGTATGACAACATTTTATCAGTAGTTTGCGTAAAAATTAGTATAAAATCGTTAGAAATATGACAATGGGCGATGAAACTCCAGTAACTTCTTTAATACTTCCGGTTCTAATACGTCCTATTTTATCACAGGTATGCAATTTCCTGCCTCTCTGAATGTTTTCGCAAGTTTAAATTATTGTAGTTGGAACGACGAGATGTCTCGGCGTCGCAGACATTACGATCGGCTCTGTCTAAAGCAGAAGCTGCATATCCCGGGTTAACGTATGATCTTGTTGTTGGAATAATGCGAAGGGGTGACATAACAGTGAATATGAATGAAGGAATTTTGCGATTGCAAGGAGCAGTTTCTGATACAGACAGTATGTATTGTTAAAGCATCAAGAACCAAGTTTTAGTGATTCTTTTTATAGTTGTTGAATATCGATTGAATAGATCGGAAGATGCATTCCAAGAGTTGAACAAGAAATCAGCAGCACTTAAGAAGATTCTGAGTAGGATTCCAGATGAGATTACTGATCGTAAGACGTTTTTAGAAACCATTAAGTAAGTTGCCAAGAATATCATAAAAGGGTAACTAATTATGAATATGACTATTTTAGGGAAATAGCGAGTGCCATAAAAAAATTGCTAGATGCGGTGAATGAAGTAAATGGCTTTATACCAGGAACTACTGGCAAGCAAGCGCTTGAACAGAGAAAACGGGAATTTGTCAAATATTCCAAACGATTCAGCAACACCCTTAAGGAATATTTTAAAGAAGGGCAGTAAGTAATGTTGAATAACTATAATATTATTGGTATGAGGTGAAAGCTAGCACATAAAACTGCATTAGGTAAAAAATTACGACATAAATGCTAATACATGCATAAAAGTGAAAGTGATGGTAACCACGTAACATTTCTTTCAGGGCCAATTCGGTGTTTGTCAGTGCTCTTTATTTAATTCATCAAACGAATATGATTATCGCCACGGTCAAGAATAAGTGTGAATAAGTAGTACAATACCATTTCCAACAAAATAAGTAGTTTGCAGGTCTACATAACAAGATTACATGTTTATGAGGAGGCAGTATTTTCATTTCATCTCCATTTATTTTTTAACAATGACATTTTATTAGTGATTCATAGAGTAGATAAGTTATAAATTATTTTTCAAATATTTTAAGCGGTTGTGGTTGGGAATTCTTGAGGACTATATGAACTGATGGTATAATGTAGATATTGTGTATAAAAAATATCAGTAAAATATGATGTTAAAATGTTTTCTAGTTATATGTAAAAAGATGTAAATGTCTATCTAATATATAAAATGTATTTCACTTTAGTTTTTGTTCATCCTGTACTGTGGTGATACAACAATGAATGATTACAAATCATTAGGTGTTTCCATTAATTGTGGTAGCTTTGCTGGGACCTAAATTATATAAGATACAATCAACAACACTAGGCACAAATGATTTTCGAATGCATATTTATGTGGCTTGAATAATCATATCCACAGTGGTGTGTATACGTTCTACATAACCTGAGGAATTGGGGAAAACATATATATATATATATTATCAAAATACCCTTCTACCATAGGATGGTGTAGGGTTCAATTCTACAACTTATTTCACTTAAGCCTATCAAACTTAGATTGGAATTCTATTAACTAAAAAAAGAAATAAAATCTACTGCTTCTTGTTAGCAGTTAAGTAACTGCTTTGCATTGTTTATTCAGCTGGTCACATTCACAAACTTATTCCACTCTTTTTTATTTCTAGCCAGAACACTTGCCTCCTGCCATGTTATACCTTTGGCTGTCAGTAATTTTCCCACTACATCGTCCCACGTTTCTTGGGGTCTTCCTCTACCTCTTTTGTGCACCACTTTTGCTTGCCATACTTGTACTAAATTATATAAGATACAATCAACAACACTAGGCACAAATGATTTTCGAATGCATATTTATGTGGCTTGAATAATCATATCCACAGTGGTGTGTATACGTTCTACATAACCTGAGGAATTGGGGAAAACATATCAAAATAATACTTACATTTTTATATGCATACCCAAACAGATATTTTAATGCAGTAACATAGTAAATCTAACAGATCAAATTTTTGCTTGTTAAGGAGAAACAACTTGAAATAAAACATTTCTTCAAAATTATATACATTTTATTATGTAATTTAAGTTAAAATTTGTGATATTACAAAACAGTCAATATTACAATTTACTTTCGGCTTAGACCGCGTGGTCAGGTAAGGACCGACCTGTAGCTTGTCTGCCTTTACAACCATTTGGTCTAGAAGTTTGAGCAATATTTGTTCGTAGGCCCTGCCTGCCTAAACAAGGCCGGGTGCTTAGATTATTTAAACATTATGTATTTTGTTTGCCAGGACAATATGTACTTAATCGGGTTATGCCTGTTAGCTGTTTGTGAACCCATACAAAGTAACGTTTCGCAAAGCATTGCAGCTTGCATCTTTCAGAGTGAATAGAACACTGTATTCAAATGAGGGAAGCAGAGGTATTTAAACCTCTTTGAGTCAGTCGGGCAGAATAACGGAGTTCTGGTTGGCTGTCACTGTTGGCATAGACTATAGAGCAATAAAGATTCAGCGCAAGGTATTTTTGGCAATAGTATGATGAATCCAACCGCTAGGCGCTCTCAAGTCTGGCCCTCTTGCAGATGGATGATGAACTATACCTATCTAAGAAAGCACTTGAGCAAGACAATTTACAGAATTCTGTAGCGTATTTCTGCTAACGCAGAAATGCAGCTTGCCATACAAAACGCTTTGCGTGGCGGATCTTCTATTTACACAGCGTTTGCAGAAAGCGCATTTGTTACTGAGAGAGTGGAGTGGATTATGTCTTTTCATTTCAGCGAAGTTTAGGTCTTATTCCAACCATAAACATAATTTCCTGGCAGTTTTATTTATGCAGAATTAGTCAAAGGTAGGGTTTGTGTGGAACCTAAGACTAATTAGCGCGAATATTACTCGTGTAATTATCAAATAAAAAACTAAAAGTTTAATCCTACCTATTAGGATAATCATAGTGCAACTTTGTGCAAGTAATTGCTTTCATTCATAACAACGTAGTATTTTCGTATTTTCGTAAAATTTGAATTATTCGGAAGCCTGAAGCTTGAAACTAGAAAAAAAAAGCAGTGGAATAAAAGCCGAGGAAAAAAAGCCGGTGGGATATTGAAGAACACCCAAAATTTAAATTTATTGCACTATAAAAAAACATGAGAAGTCAGTATTTTTTATATTTATATTTTATTAAATATTATGTATGTATAAAATTTTGAAAGTACTCCAAAATCTAAATTACACAAAACTAAATCTATCTAGAAGTAACATTAAACCATATGAATCACTCGGCCCTAAATGTAATTGTAAAACAGCTCTTAAGAAGTATTCCAAGTTGCACTCGCCATTTGCTTGTTGCCGACAAAAATCTGCCAATTAATTAGGCATTGTGCTTTCATGTAATCTGTCTACCTGTGCAGAGTGTCTCTAGTTGTTGAGGGATTAAAGATTGTTGGACAATACCATTTATTATATATTTACTGACTACTAACTTACTATGCATTGGAAACGGATGATTCTTAAAGTATTGTAAATTTGAAGAATAAAAATGCCTAAACTTTCTAAGTTTCGTTACTAAGTTACTACATAATTGTAACACGTTACAGTTATATAGTTACTGAAAATACAAAAGTAATGAAGTAACTATTAAGTTACTAAAAAAGTAGGCTTTTCCCCCGATCATTCACTACGAAAAAAGCAAAAATTCTGGAAAATAAGTTCACGAGTTATTGTTCTTCACTTGTTGAAATTTGAATAGCTGCGTCCGTTTGAAATTTATGATAATTTGGTAGCATAGGTATATCATTTGGTTTTTAAAATATCTTATTTATACTTTTTAACTTTATTCGGGTCATTTTTAATATGAATATTAAAAATCAAGCCTTTTACGAAATTCAAAATATGCTGAAAGTGTGAGTTATATTATATGGTTATACTTAAAAAAAAACTGTAATTTAGGTAAAATCGGAACAGCATAAAACTAAAATGTTATTTTCATCAACTATAAAACGAACAGTATGATAAATTGTTCTGGTGGTTCACTACCTTTTAAATACTGCTCCCAGAGTAACTTTCAAAAATTTGCTTAATCTGTCTAATTATGTCTGCTTATTGCTTGCTTAACCAAAAACCTTTATCTCTTAAGTTACTTTTGTTAATCTGTTTAATGCATTAGGATTAGAGTTTTTGGTTCGGACATATCCGAACCCGAAAACCGTGGTTTTCTGTGCAAAAACCGAAACCGAAAAACCGACATAGAAAACGCGGTTTTCGTTTTTTTTTCCGAAAGGAATAATTTCTGTATATTTTGAAAACAAGATGCTTCGAAAACGGGGAACGCCACCATCTGCACCTGTAAGGGATTAGGTTTTGTCATAAACTTATTCTGCTATGGGTAGAATATATTTGTAGACAATTTTTCGCAGAATCTCAGTAACCGACGAAACAGGAATTTATGAATATGCCATACTTTTACCACCCCTTTTGTCGGCGAAAAAATATTTAGTGCCATTTTATCGTTCCTCTTGTCAAGTGTTGTGTGTTTATACGACAGTGTGCCAATAAATAAATATAAAAGCAAAATCGTTTTGCAGCTGGGCAAGTAATTTTTAATATAGGCAAAATTAAAAAATTGTTTTATTTAAAATTAGACAAGATTATTATTTTTACCGCTCTTCAGCTGTGCAGTGTTTTAATAGTTGTTTTGAAAACCGATATCTATTGCGATGGTTTCTTGTGTGTATTTTGACTGTTCACGTAATCGCAGGACGTACTCTGATCTGAGTTTCTTCCGTTTTCCGGTTTTTGTGGTGTAATTGTGGTAATTCTGATCTTTTTGATTTGCCCAAAGAGCAGCTACGTGATAGAAGAGTGTGTGCCATAAATTTTCTAGAGAAGCACTTTGTGCATTAAAGAATTGGAATTATTCAACAAACTGTGGTAGCTTTGCCAAAAGAGATTGTTCTAAAAAAGGAGTTAAATGTAAAGCCGTATAGGTAAAGTGCTTCGAAATCTCTTCATACTTTGAGTGATTCAACTGCAGAAAGTGTTGCTGCAGATACAAACTGCAGTGCTGTAGATTCGCCTTTACTGCAAACTGTATTGGATATGCCATCACCATCCAGAAAAAGAAACCGGGAGTCAAGCGGGTTTGAAATGTGCTTGTAAAGAACGTATAGAAAGCTTGAAAAAGAAGAACTCTTCTAAAAATTCAATGATTTTCCGCATGGAAAAAAAGATCACGAAGAAATCAAAGAATTGGAGCATCATCAGTAGGTACCTACAACAACAAAAACGGTTCGTGTTTTTATAAATATGCAGCTTTACCACAAACGCAGTCACATTTGGAAAAAAGAAGAGAAAGAGTTGGCGTTGAGCCTTTATTATAACTCTCCTGCCTTGTATCGTTTTATGAGGGTGACATTAAAATTTACACTTTCATTCAAATCAGCAATTGTGTCGTCGCTTAAATTATTACAACTTTCAACTGGGACAGATACAGAGTTGTTAAAAAATTTGCTATTAAGGCACATCATATGTCAGAGGATGAAAAACAATGTGTTCTATTGTTCGATGAGATGAGCATCAAAAGAGGTTTGGAATACAATATGTATCAAGACTTAATTGAGGGATTTCAAGATCTGGGGTGGAAGTTACCCATAAGTTACTATTTTTCTTGTAGTACGGTAGCACACCAAATCCTGCAGCAGTTAATTATTAAAAATATTAAAATGCTTCAAAACATCGGTTTGAGAGTTCGCGTTATAACCTGTGAACAAGGTTCTGCAAATCGATCAGCTTTATTGGAATTGGGCATTACCGAAGAAAAACCATATTTTTTCATCAACAGTAATAAGATTTTTGCTATGTATGGTGTTCCGCATTTAGTGAAGAGTGTTAGAAATAATTTGATGTCAAACGATTTTTACGTTGAAGATAAAAAGGTTTCATGGGGTGACGTAGGACCGCGTATACAAATAGACATTTCGTCAAACACCACGCGAGCTGCAGTAAAAATTACTGATGCTCACATAAACCCTAACAATTTTCAGAAAATCCGCTTTAAATATGCAACACAAATAGTTTGGAATTCCATGAGTGCCCTTGTTTAAACAGGTGTTCAAACCGGACAAATTACAAGTGGTAGGTGCTCTTAACACCGCAAAATTTTTAAAAGATGTAAATAATTTATTCGTTGCTTCAAATAGTAGGATCTTGTATGATCGGAACCCTTATGGTTGTGCATTGTCCATGAAAAAACCTGACGTGGAAATATTTTTAGAAGGTGCTTTAAAATGGCCGAAAACTTGGAGAAGTTACACCAAGAAGAATAAAGTACACGAAGGAATTTACTGTTTTAAAGGATTTGTTGTCAGTGCAAGTGGTTCTGTTAACTAGCAGATTAAGTCAAGATCCTATTGGAAAATTTATTTTCACGTTTAAGGCGCAGAGGCGGGCACAACTCAAACCCCACTGCGAAATCATTTCGACAAGCGTTACATTTCAATATGTTTATTAAACTACAAACGCCTTCTGAAAAATAAAACTGTGAACTGGACGAAGATGATATTATCTGCATCTGACAATAAACTATTTAGTAACAATGCAGTGACGGTAGAAACGTGTTCAATTACTTATGTTGCTGGATTTGTCTCGTGAAAGAAATTATACAGACGTTATAAAAAATTGGTACAAATGTGTACTGACAACATAACAAGAATTATGCCGGAATGGTTAAATAGTGATGATAAATGCTATGATCATAGGTAGTTTTTGATAAGAGTTTTGCTTATGTGTAAACTCCGTAAATGTCTTAAATGGCTTTCTCAGGACTTACAAACGTCCAACCGATACAATAAAAAAATTAGCAGTATGAAAAATCAATAATTATTTGGCAATTTTACAATAATATTTCGCAAGAAATTGTTCAATTTTTATTTCGTTATATTTATAAATATTTGTGTTTGTTCCAAACAGGAAGTTTTATTTTCATAAATTCTCTACAATAAATTATTTTTTACCAAAGAATCTCAGTTGTGTGAGTGTGCGTTTTTTTTTTGAGTTATATTTACAGTTTTCAGGTTTTCGTGATATTATTTTATTGTTCGAACAAATTTTGTTCGTTTACACGGAGGAAATTTTTTCCACGATACATTCTTTCTGTTTGGATACTTTCTAAATATTTTGTTTGTTCTTTAGCGGGAAGTTATATTTTTATAATTTTTCTACATTTGTTTGTCAAAGAATCTCATTTGTGATTTTTTCTGGGTTTATATTTACAATTCAAATCAAATCGTCGCGTACAATAAAACCAGGTTCAAATGTAAAATATCGCGAGTAAAAATGTAGCTCAAATTGAATATGTAACATGTTAGGAGCTTTCAAAAGAAAAAAGGAAAACGATAGTTGCCGCATGTTATGAATTAATTGTGATGTAATTCACGGAAAACACGTAAAACGGCGGCGTTTATGACCTTTTAAAAGTGAACAATCTTAACTTTCCTACAAGAAGGATAGTACACCGTTTGGTTTAATTTATTTGTTTCCTATTTTTCTTAATAAGCCGTGTCTCCAAAAGTATGTTGAATCAAACCAAAACTGGGCTGCCACAAACGGCCCGCTGGTTTACGGCATAAAGTAGGTTTGGCAACACTGTGGGATTGCATGGGGTTATTGGCATTAAATTTCTGAAGCAGATAGAAATAGTTATAATCTCTTCTAGCAGAGGCACAAAATTACAAAGGTTTTGTAACAATTTGAATATGCAACCCATTGAACAAGAATTCGCAAAAACCAATACCTTTACATCTCTTTATCTTTATTGCTCTATGCCGTTGGGCAAAGACGGATCCGGTGGAGCGTGATCGTAAGATCGATGATGCTTCGGAGTCCCTGGAGGATAAACTACTGGAATCCAAGTTTTACTGAGTCTAAAACCATCATCCCTGTTTATGTTGTTCGGTTGTTTCTCAATTTCAATTGCTTGACTTATGACACGAGGGAAGTAATGAGGTACTTTGACGAGTACCCGAGCATTGTCAAAGTCCATCTTATGCCCAGTTAAACCAGTATGTTCAGCCACCGCAGATTTTGTGATGCGTTTGTGTTTGCAATCACCTTTCTGCTCTTGCAATCTTAACTCAATGGAATGACCAGTTTGTCCGATGTAGATTGAGCCACGAGAGCAAGGGATGTGCAGATCCTGGCTAATTTTAAATTTGATATATGATCCTTTGCGGATTTGAAACCGTTCCCAAAGTTTCATTAGTCCTAAACAGGCCCGGATTGGTCAGATCGGCTGGTCGGCGATCGCGGAGGGCCCCCGACCCAGGCGGCCCCCAAAACGATCCCCTTCTTCTGCTTTAACAGCCCCTTGCAACCCACTCCTAGGTATTGGCCTCCCCTTTCTTCTTCCATTTCTCCTTGTCTTGCGCCAGTTGCAACCATCTACTGCCTGCTGTTTCTTTTAAATCATCGTGCCATCGTCTTGGCGGTCTGCCCACGCTGCGTTTGTTTAAGCGTGGCCTCCATTGTAGGACGCGTTTTGACCATCTGGAGTTGTCTTGTCGTGCGATATACCCGGCCCAGTTCTATTTCTGCTTTGCAATATATTCTACGACGTCTTCTACCTTTGTTCTTTTCCTAACAGCTTCGTTTGGAATATAGTTTCTCAGGCTTACTCCCAGCATCAATCTTTCTATGGGTCGTTGAGTTACTCTAAGTTTTTTAGCAGATTTGATGGTTAGTGCCATAGTTTCCATTGCATAAGTCATAAGCGGTAAAACGCAAGTATTAAACACTTTTTTCTTTAAATTTATTGGTATCTTTTGATTTTTCAATACATACCCTAGTTTTCCGACTGCTATCCAGGGCATTCTTATGTGTCTACTTATTTCTGCGGTCTGATTTTCCTTGCCGAGTGTGATCTCGTGTCCAAGGTAGATGTATTCGTCTGTTCTGTTTATTGTATCGTTGTTCACTGAGATGATTACATCTTCTGGGGTTATTATTCTTCTTCCTCATGCTATTGCTTGGAAGTTGGTACAGACACTGCTTAAACAAGTTAGTGAAAAAAGAAATGACAAACACTTCGATGTCTTGTACTCGAAAGCTAAAAATTACGCAAATTACAGTTAATAGCAGATTATAAGATAACGAGATTGATGTGGAAATAGAGTTGGACTTCAAGAAAACAAGAATTTCAAAGGAAAAAGTAATGCCTGGTGAAAATTCAAAAGACGAAGCTCCTGGAATCTCAACTGCTCAAAAGTATAAGTTAGTCTTTTTCGATTATGTTAGATTGTGCCAGGATGAGTATCGAAGAAAGATTTTCCCCAAACGAAGAAATTTTACAAGTGTTCTTCGTTAGATCCAAAGAAATTTAGTGACATTGTAGAGCTTGATAGTTTTCCTACGGGAGACCTTTCCTGTGTTTCCAAACTTTGTAAAGTAGAAAGAAGTCGGTTATTGATAGAGCTGAAACAGTTCGCAGATCAGTACAACAGTTTTATAACAATAGAAAAAACTGAGGATGGAAAAAGACTAGATAGGCTGAACCAAGCAGAAGGAAACTGCGAAAATGACGATTTAGGATCGGAATCTGAAAAAAAAGAAGAAAATCTTTGTTTACTGCACTGTCAAGAAACAATGTTTTCAGTGTTCATCATGCGCTTTTTCTGTTCTTTTTGAACTCTCACGATCTCGACTGTTTAACAACCCCTATGTAGCTTACAAATTTGTACTAACTATACCTTGTACTCAAATCACCTGTGAAAGGGTATTTTCTAAACTTAATATAGTTAAGAATCGACTTAGGTCTACTGTAAACCAAAATCTTATGTCTAATCTACTTTTCATGAACGTAGAAAGAGACCTGTATTATAAATTGAATAAAGATCAAATTATAGATGAAATAGCCAGGACCAGTGAAGAACTGACCGAAAAGCTGTTAAGTTAACTAAAATCATCTTCTGTGCTTAATAATATTTAAAACTTCTGTATTTTTTTTGTAAATTTCTAGCTTTACAAACATTATTATACTTTTACTTGTTTGCAAGTTAGAATGTTAAATCATGGAGTAAACTCTACTTTATTTTTTTTATTTAACTTGCAAATAATTCATTAGGACAGTTCTTTCTTTTTATTATAAAACATGTACTATAATAATTGGCATGATATTGCATTAAAAAGATAAATTGTTTCCTTAAGTATGCTTGGCTTATTCATTGACGTTTTCCCTCATCAATGTACTTTTGACTGGGGTGTTACATAAAATTTAGCTTATGACTGTAATATTGTGGTTTTGTTGCCTGAACTAAAAATATTTCTTACTCTCATGTTCGTAATTAACCACTTGTAGTTATATAGCAGTTTATTACTAATGTTTTTAAATCCAGATTTTGAATAATTTAGATATAATAAAAAAAGTAATGAAAATTTATTTAAATATTATAAAATTAATTATGTTTAATAAAGTAAAAATTATTTTTATAAAGATCTTGCTTACGTTCAATTACTTTTTAAGTGCCAAAATAGAGCAAAATGCTGTTTTCAGGCATGTAAATTTCAAAAATTTTCCGGGGGGGGGACCCCTTAGTCACCAGCCCCTGGGGGATGTTCCATACCCCCAGACCGCCCGTGAGGGGGCCCCAATTCAGATTCTAGCCGAGGGTCCCCAATACAGCCAGTCCGGGCCTGGTCCTAAAGACTGTCTTTATGGTGTACCAGTTCCTCCTCAGCCTTGGGCTGTTCCACATTGCGGATTGCTCTCTGAATTTCTGTGGCTGTATAACCGTTTTGTTATAACGACATCAAGAGATGAGTTTTCTCTTGTTGTAGGTGTTCTGCATCTGAGATTCGGACTGCTCTGGTTGTTAGAGTTTTTGGCACAGTTGCTTTGTGCATCGGGTGATGATGCGAATTTGCATTTAAATACCTATTTATATGTGTTTATGTGCTACAACAAAACGGTTATACAGCCACAGACATTCAGAAAGCAATCCACAATGCTGAACAGTCTAAGGCCAAGGAGGAACTGGCACCTCCAGAAGGCTTAACTTTTCTACCTTATAGTGAAGGCACTTCTGATAAGATTGGGCATGTTCTTAGAAGGTACAGTATAAAGACAGTTTTAGGATTAATGAAACTGTGGGAAACGGTTTCAGATCCGCAGTGGATCATATATCAAATTTTAAATCAACTGGGATCTACAACATTCCTTGCTTTTGTGGCTCAAACTACATCGGACAAACTGGTCGTTCCATTGATTTAAGATTGCAAGAACACAAAGGTGATTGCAAACACAAACCCATCACAAAATCTGCGGTGGCTGAACAAACTGGTTTAACTGGGCATAAGATGGACTTTGTCAATGCTCTGGTACTCGCCAGAGTACCTACCTCATTACTTCCTTCGTATCATATGTGAAGCAACTGAAATTGAGAAACAACCTAACAACATAAACAGGGAGGATGGTTTCAGACTCAGTAAAGCTTGGACTCCAGTAGTTTATCCTCTAAGGACTTCTAAGCATCATCGATCTCATGATCACGCTCCACCGTATCCGTATTTGCCCAACGGTGACAGCCAACCAAAACTCCTCACAAACAGCTAACAGGCATAACCCGATTAAGTATTATTGTCCTAGCAAACAAAATACATTCAGATAAAATTTTTGTCCGCCCCAAGGTTTTAATAATCTAAGCACACCAACAAATATTGCTCAAACTCTAGAGCAAATGCTGCAAATGGCTGTTAACAATTTCTCGACCTCATCCACATTCTGGAACCAATTTTATACATTTCGCCTTTTAAGTATTCACATAAATAAAAGTCTAAAGGGGATATATCTGGGGATCTGTGACCAAGCCACTGGACCGCGTGTTTCCATCCGGTGGTTGTTGAAGGTCTGGTTTAAATAGTTATTTACAAATTGACTATTATGAGCAGGAACTCCGTCTTGCTGATAATACATTTCTCGCACTCTATTTAATGGGAGATCATCTAAATTAAAGAATTCTCAACATGTGTAGTTAAACATTCCAAATGCCTCTCCGCTGTCAAAGTTGAATTATAAAAGAATGGTTCAATAATATTTGTACCGGCCTGTACGTTTACAATAAACTGATTCTGTGGGGGACCGGGCACAATCTGGAATGGCTTTTCAGAGTTCCAAAGAGGATTGTTTTTCGGTTCATTATTCCTTTATTACTAAAATTCGTCTTATTTGTCCATACGATATTTTTTACAAAATTAGTATTCCCTCGATGTTCGAGAAACCGTTCGTAAAATCCCGCTGTGAGAGAGAGAGAGAGAGAGAGATACTAAATCTGTTTTTAGACAACTCCGTTGGCGTTGAACAAGCTAAAAGTTTCGGCAAACATGTAAAACAAACTTATAGAAATACCAAGTGATGGAATGTTGAAGCTAGGCTTATTTTCCCAAAGCGTAGATCAATTTTGGACGAAAAGAATGCAAGAATATCCCGAGCTTGCGGGAAAAGCTATAAAATGTTTGGTGCTATTTGCTACATCATATTTGTGCGAATTAAGTTTCTCGTCTATGACTGCCATCAAAACAAAAGTAAGAATCGCCTCGAACTTGAAAATAATACTATTGTGTGTAATATATCGAATACAAAGCCCAAATTTGGAAAGCTAATTTATGAAAAACAGACTCATACATCGCATTAATGTTTCTACTTTGCAACTTGTTTTTATGTTTACAGTTATTTATGTTTAGGTTACTGCATTTATTGAAAATTTTATTATTTTAGGTTTGATTTATTTTTGTTTACTTTGTGAAAGGCAGAAATTAATGTCTTGACAAGGCATTTTGTTTTATTTTGGAAATACTCTCGTGACCCTCCTAATTACCTGGGGAGTCGCGACTCACACTTTGGGAACGACTGCACTAAAGAACAGCAGACAAAATCGCATCTGCTCCAGAGAATAATGGTACTTGCGTTACTCTGTAACACGAGAATATTAATTTATCTACATTTGTAGTAGTTATATAAGTCAACGTTTGCAGTTCGCACATGTTCGCAATACAGAAAGTTTGCGTAGGAGCTCACGTTGCAAGTTCACGTGTTGTGTGCTGTAACCCTCCCTCATCTGTACACAATGTAGATGTTAGCTGTTTAGATCAGATGTGTGTATTTGTTATTGAGCGGAATTCATAATTATTTACACAAAAATTTCAGTTTTTGTGTTTGGTGAATGTACAAACATTTGTGATTTTAGGTTCATCCTTTGGTGTTAATGTGAATTTCAGTAAGTAAAAACGTAAGCACACTTGCATGATAGCTGATATCTGTTTTTTGAGAAAAATTATTAAAATGTTCGTGAAATCAGGAGGTACGTTTAAATACGAGCATTTTAAAATTATATTTTGCCTGCATTGTTTTTATTCATATAATTTAAAAATGATAAAAATAAGTTGCCATATTTTTTTATAGAACGTACTTTGTCGCGGAAAAACTATATTTTGTAATGGTCATTTAATCGCACCTGTAGATTTGTAGAATGACGCACATACTTCTCACCAATTAAAAGAGCACTCTAAGAACCATTTCGAGAAACCGGTACTTACACTGTGTCCCAGGCATAGAAAAATAGAGTTGCATATGTATTATCTAACAGATGTCAAATGGTAGCGTTATGGCCAAAAAAATGAATAAACATTTAAGAATATTAATAATAAAAAAGCAGGCAGTTAAAATAACACCTGCACATATTTTTATATATCAACTGCAACATTTTCGTCTTCATTTGTTTCTGAAAGTTGATCGTTGCTGGACGGTAGTAAGGCGCGCGTCAACACGCTCTTGGTCACTGTTCAGATTTTCACTTTTTTGGTTACTAGTGGCGATTCTTAATTTTATAGAGGCTTGGAAGGTGGACGAACACAACAACCTGTTGTCCAATTTTTTAGGGTAAGCCAAAGTGTAATTTCTCGACTTTCTAATCGCATTTGGAAAATGGGAAATGTTTGGCGACAAGGTCAGCCAGCATCAACAACACCAAGAGATGATCATTACCTCTCGTAACGTGTGCGGAGGAATGGAACTCTTAATGCAACCCAGCGGGACTGCGTGACGCAGTGGACGGAGAATCTACCTCGTAACCGATCGGCCCGAGTTCGACTCCCGTTGTGGCCCGAATTTTATTAATTCTGGGGGGGGGGGTTCAAGGGTGGGGCATGTTACACTCATATATAGAGCTACATGCGCTGATTAGAGGTAAGCGAGATGGGAGGGAAATCATGCGGTTGCATTGGCAACTCCATGTTTCGTAAAAAAAGAGTGTTTGAGGTGGACCAAAGTGTAATTTTTCGACTTTGGAATCGCATTTGGGAAATTGTAGATGTTCAGCGACAAGGTCGGCCAGCATCAACAGTACCAAGAGGTAATTATTACTTTTCCCACCAAACTCTTAATGCAACCCAGCGCGACTGTGTGGCGCAGTAGAAGGAGAATCCACCTCGCTACCGATCGAGTCTAGTTCGACTCCCGTTGTGGTCCGAATTTTAATTAATTCTGGAGCAACGATGGCGACTCGGTAGTATAGTTGGGGGGAGGTTTAAAGGTTGGGACATGTTATAATCATGTTTAGCGCTACGTGCGCTGATCCGACGTACGCGGAGTTTGACGTAAATCATCGGGTTGCTTTGGCAACTCCATGTTTCTTAAACGAAAGAGTGTTTGGGGAGGGCCAAAGTGTAATTTCTCGACTTCGGAATCGCATTTGGGAAATTGGAGATTTTCGGCGAAAAGGTCTCTTAATGCAGCTCAGCGCGACGGCGTGGCGCAGTAGATGGAGAATCCACCTAGCAACCGGTCGACTCGAGTTCGACTTCCTTTGTGGCCCGAAATTTAATTAATTGTGGATCAACGGGGGTGACTTGGTAGAATCGTGGGGGGGGGTAAAAGGGTGGAGCATGTTATACACATGTATAGCACTACGTGTGCTGATCCGAGATAAGCGGGGTTTGACGTAAATCATGGGGTTGCTTTGTTTTGCTTTGTTGGCAAGTCCATGTTTCAAAAAAAAAAGTGTTAAGAGTGGGCCAAAGTGACTTTGAAATCGCATTTGGAAAATTCAAGATGTTCGGTGACAAGGTTGGCCAGCATATACAGCACCAAGATATGGTCGTTACTTCTCGTAACGTGTACGTAGAAATCAAACTCTTGATGCAACCCAGCACAACTGTATAACTGAGTATAACATGCCGCATCCTTTAACACCCCCCTCCCCCCAAACTATACTACCGAGTCACCCCCGTTGCTCCAGAATTATCTAAAATTCGGGCCACAACGGGAGTCGAATTTGGATCTACTGGTTGCGAGGTGGGTTCTCCGTCCACTGGTAACGAGCATTTATTGGTGTTGTTGATGCTGGCCAATCTTGGCCTTGTTTTCGCCTAACATCTTCAATTTCCGAAGTCTGTGCTGATCAGAGGTAAGCGGGGTTTGACGTAAATCATGGGGTTGCTTTGGCAACTCCATGTTTCGTAAAAAAAGAGTGTTTGGGGTGGACCAAAGTGTAATTTTTCGACTTTGGCATCGCTTTTAGAAACTGGAGAAGGACAAGATCGGCCAGCATCAACAACATCAAGACGTGATCGTTACCTCTCACAACTTGCTCGTAGATATCGAATGCAACCCAGCTTTGAGGTGGGTTTGCTGCTGCTGCTGGAAGGTTGGCATCTGTACAAACAATAAGAAATTATCTTCATGACGTTGGCGCCGAAGATTACTGGTTTGCATTCCATTCACTGTAAATCATAGAAGAACCGCAGAATGTGGGCATAGGAATTGGCGCCATACGGTAATACGAAACCTTATTTCATTCAGAATGGCTTTCTTACTGTATCTGGATGAGATTCTGCGATCGATTGTCTTCCGTACGTAGCAGCAGCGGGAGAACCATTCATGATTATGAATGATAATGTTCGTCCGCGTTCAGCAGACATTGTGGACAACTGGTTGGTGAAATGGAAATCGAAAGAATGGCTTGGCAAGCAAATTCAAATAAGATTATTTCGTCAAAAATTTGGAAACCTCGTACTATGTGAATTAAATTCGCAGCATAGATTCAGGACATCAAGACATTAATAAAACTCATATAAACATTTGTTCACAAAGGTTTAGAATTTAAGGTACAACCCAGTAGTGTTAATAAGTTTTGTTTAGATAAAACATTTGTTGGATTGTACCTTGCAAATTGAGTGTTTGCGGACAAATGTTTATATTTTTTTTAATGTCTTATTGTCCCAAATCTGCGCTGCGAATTTAATTCGCATAGTACGAAGTTTCCAAATTTTTATGGCAAGTTGATTTTTCAAAAAAGAAATGAATTTTGGAGCATTTTAGTTATTAATATTTAGCAATATACAAATTAGTATCTCTTCAACAAATAATAAATTATAAAAATACTGCAAATGTTTTTCCGATTTGTACGCATTTTAACAGATTACGATTATATTTAAAAATATGGGGGAATTGCGGTAAAATTTGTGCGTAGAATTATAATTTGATAATTGAATAGACTTTCAAGATGAATTCTCATAAAAGGAGTAAAGTGACGCATAAGAGTCACGTGGCAAGGCCCGTGATAATGTCGTGAACGGAACGGTGAGCCTGAAGCAAGTTGACATGGCACTCCCCGAATAAGACAGTAGGACTACTAAAAAAAGCATTCCTAATTTATACGAACATTTAAATCTAAAGAAAATTGTGATATTGAAAGGTTCGTTAATAATTCAGGAGATTTTTGTTGGCTTAAAAATCAACAGATGGTTCGACGAACTAAATCGTTTAGAATTTATATTTTAAATATTAACAAATTACATAAAAATACCGCATATTTCAGGCAGACCTCATGTAATAAGGTAGAGATCGTGTCTTTAAAATTTTGTATACAAAATGGGAGGTTAT
This sequence comes from Limonius californicus, assembly GCA_014611495.1. Lineage (NCBI taxonomy): Eukaryota > Metazoa > Arthropoda > Insecta > Coleoptera > Elateridae > Limonius > Limonius californicus. The sequence continues at coordinate 9,718 of JABXWE010015951.1, read as the reverse complement.
GTTCCAACAGCTAACAAAATACACCATTTTTTTATCTAGTGGCAACTTAATTATTACCATTGAATATTTTACTGAAATATTCAATGTTATTACTAAAAATAATAATCACTGCCTTACAAAATAAAAACAGGGATTTCCCAATATTGGCGGTAACATCAGATGAAGTTATACCGTGCGTTAGCAAGGTTGGTTTACAGTAGAACCTCGACTATCCGGCACTCTATTACTCGTCACGGTCTGTCAGTTGTCCGTGTAAGTCAGGTCATGCAATTTTCACAATTTTCCAAGACAAAAACTTAGGGAAAAAATTAAACAAAAGAAAATTACTGAGTACTTTAAAATATAATGTTAAGCAATTATGCAATATTAACTACAATAGAAATTCATATAAGACATTTATTATTCACCAGCCTATATCTTCGGTAATATTAGAGATACAAGAAAAAGTCGAAAACCTGTCTTAGTTTCACTTAATCTATAACATAGCGAAAATAATATTTTTTCCGCCGATCGTACTAGAATTGACACATTATTGATAAAATTTTGTTGAGCAAAGTCAAACCTTCCATTACATCAGCCGTTGCTAGGTAATATACAATAAAACTGTACAGGAATAATATTCCCGTCCCAGGCCGGGAATATTTTTCGAATGTAATTATTGATGATGATTAATTCGCAGTAAACAGATAAATCGTTTATTATTTTCGTTACATATGTTATAATAAATTAATTAGTATTTGTTAAATTCACAGTAATAGTTCAATTAGTACAATTAGTGAACAATGAGGGAACATTATTTGCTGAGAAATGAGCAAGATTATTTGAACAGTGGGCGATATTGTTAGAACTGGAAAGAACATTGATTAATACCTATTATCATTGAAACTATTAGTAACATAACAAGAACTGGTAGAAGTATTTTCTTGCACATTTTCTACAGTGAAAATTCTATTTGCTATCTCTACTTTGTTGTTTAAAGAATCCTCAATGTATCCTTCTGCAACATTTGAGGAACTCCATCCCCCATGTCTTTTCAAAGTTGTTATATCTGCTCCGGAATTAACTAATATAGTGGCAGAAGACCGACGGAAGCAATGGCCTGTATATTGTTTCGGGTCTGGCAAGTTTAAATAAGTCGCAACAATTTGTGGAATTTTTCCAAATTGATGAACTCCCACAACCTGTCCATAGCTTTTTCCTTTATTATATTTAAAGAAAAATCGTTCACTTTCCATATTTTTTGGTCTTAATGGAGCATACTTCCGGTACATATTTAAGTAACTTTCATTAACAACAAATGATCTTGTTTTTTTTGTTTTCGAATCTGGTATGCTAATTAGAAGCTTAAACTGTAGGTCTTGTGTATCATTTATAGTCATTCGGGTTAGCTCATCCCGTCGACACGCACCCGAAACACCAAAAATTAAAGCGACCTGGAAAAATAATAAATAGGTTTGTAAATTTGATCAAAAATTTAAATTTAGCAATTTACCTTAATCATTAAGTATTTGAAATTTGAAACTTCCAGAATAAATTTGTTTATTTAATCTTTACTTAAAATCTATGATTTTTAGCCCTGAAACCTTCATATTGTCTTTTCAAAAAGGAACGAAGTTTTGCAAATTTAGATATATCGACATCATCTTTAATGGCAAGCGTTGACCTTAACATGGAATAATTTGCCCACAAAGATTGTGCTGTATCAGTTGGTTCAGTTCATAAGATATTACAATTCAATAAATACAAACCATTTACAATTCATTTGGTGCATGGGCTTTACGATGGCGATGAAATTCGTGTAGACTTAATTTTATCACGGAAGATTTTATGGAACTTTATTCACAAATTCCAAATGTTGTAGTTCATATTTTGTAGTCTGATGAGAGCAACTTTTCAAACATCGGAATAGTCAATCGTCATAATTCACATTACTGGTCGTCTGAAAATCCACATTTGACACGAGAAACTAATTTTCAAAGAAGGTGGAGGATAAATTTCTGGTGTGGAATATTGGGAGACCAGTTAATCGGTCCATATTTTTTAACAGGACCACAATACCTGGATTTTATAATACATCAGCTATCTCTTTTGCTTGAGAATGTTAATTTAAATTTGCGACAGGTGATGTATTTTCAACAAGACGGCGCCCCTACTCATAATAGTAACATAGTGAACATCTGAACAGGGTATTTTCGAGACGATGGATAGGTACCGATGGTCCTTGTTATGTTCTTTTAAAAATTTGCCGCTCTATATGAATTAATTTCTTAATTTGATTGCCGCTTCGTCGGAATTAATAACGTTATTTGGATTGCAGTTTTATTTTGGATTACCGTTTCGCTATTTTGTTGCGTTTTTCTATGAGTTACGTTGACAGTTCCCTTTTGTAGGCTCAAAATTGCCGAATGTTGTTTTTCTCGCGCTTGACCTTTAAACACTTCTAGGAATTCCCCTGTAGCTGCGTTAGCATATCGCTTCCCGAAGGTTTTCTCGAAAGGTGTACGTGGGAATTCCTTCTAGAACTCAACGTGACATGTCGAAATATGGTGCAATTTCTTTGGGGAATGAAGGGTCGTGTTGCGTTTTTACGGTCAGTCAGCCTTCCACCTTTAATGACTCCGGACCTTCCCAAATTCCATCTTCGGGGAAGGGCCGTTACAAAAATAAAGTAGGCAACAAGCTTGGGTCCGAGACGAACGTTCATGGAGAGCGGGTTTTTTTCGTGGCACCTGTTAAATTGAGTTTATCGTACCGAATATTGCTTTAGGCAATTAGTGTCATTTCAGTGTAGCCTGGTTACAGAACAATCAAGTGTGATTGTTTTTTTCTTCGATTCATTCGGATAAAAGCGTTTGAACCCGTGAAAATGTGATTGTTGGGTCTGTTGGTGATACAAGCGTTTGAAATTCCTGTTGCCCTCAACGTCGACTGTCCCCCGTTGGAAATAATTCAACTGATCCTGTTGGGAATAATCTGCTTCCCCAGGAGCGTACCTACCAACGTTTCGTCCCCGTGGTTTCCTGAGGCCTTCCACCTTTTCCCGGACCGGAAAAATACCCCCTTTCTCGACTGTACCTGCATCTGGAAATCAACCCTCCCGGAATTGTGCCTGCCTCCACCGGAATTCAAGGTAAAAAACCAGTTTTTTTGTGCAGTGTAAAAGAAACCTTTTTTCTTCTCGCGCAAACTTGCAAAATTCCACGTTATTGAACTTGTTTTATGCAACCTAAAAGCGATCTTCAGTCGCCATTTGTTTATTATTAATTGTAAAAAGATATTAATACTGTATTTTTCCTGTAAACTCTACGCCATTGGCCACACAGATTTATTGAAATATCCTAAATGTCGTGCGTCAACGGCGGCGAGTTTTGTTTTACTGGACGTTCAAATATTATTTGTAAAACCATAAAAATGCCATTTCCTGTCTTTTCTTTTTGTATCGCCATTTCAATAATTCCATTATTATGTGTTTTAAAATTTACTGCCTCTTTTAGTTTTGTGTACTCTGTAGTTGTTTGTGTACGAATTTTGCAAGCTTAAATATATATAGGAGGAGGCACAATAAAGGTGAGTTCCATTCCCGTAAGCTGTTCGCTTCTCGGCCTCCCACGAAGACCCACAATCAGCTGGATTTGGAAGGTGGCGCCCACAAATTTTGACTTACCCTGTACACAACTAAAGATTTCCTCCTGTAAGCGATTTTCACAAACTCCCTCTACTCCTCTGAGCTAAGCTGTAGGCCGTTTTCCATCTATCTGATTACGGGTCGTCGGAAAAGCTCAATTGGCCCGTAACATGCTATAAGATGGCCAGCTCGTTCTCCGGATTTAACTCCTTTAGACTACTTTCTGTGGGGACATTTAAAAAGTGTAGTCTACGATACACCTTCCAGAAATGTAGAAGAATTAACAGAACGTATCAGAATCGCTTGTGCCAGCATAGCGCCGGAAACTTTACGAAACGTAACCAGTGCAGCCTTAATTCGTCGTTATCACAAATGTGTAGAATGTGATGGAGGAACTTTTGAGCACTTAATTTAATTTAATCTCGTTTTCACTTTGAGGTATTTTGTTTTCATATTTGTATTTTAAGTTTTGAGCACTTAATGTAATATGGTATTTTCAATTTAACTTTTAGGTATGTTCTCGTGTCTTTTAAGTTGTATTAAAATGTTTAATAAATTAATCTTTGCTTATTATTTCTAAGTTGTATTAAAATGTTTAATAAATTAATCTTTGTTTATTATCTCTACAGAATAGTACAATCTTTTAAATCTTTGTTAAATTTATAAAAATTATTATTTTCTCGAAAAGTAAACCAGATAGATTGGTAGCAGTTATAAGGAAAGTTATCACAAATATATTGGAAATTCCTAAAATCGAATAAAAAGTAGGGTATTCTATTTAAAAAATTAAGGTACGTAGCGCCACCTGGCGGCGACGCATTTAATTTAAAAACTTTTTTATTATACCTGCATCATAATCTCTGTTTTTATACTTTGCGTTTATAAGGCTTTCCTTACGAAACGCGAATGACGTCATTTGGGTTTTATAATAATTTAAACATGCACGAAAAATTTTATTTTTAAAGGTTGGTACAATTGCACTTGAACTTATCAGTTGAACAGAAAATGTGAAATGTCAAATTAAACTAACCTACAAAATACGCTTTAATACCAACCCACCCAATATGAAAATGAAAATTATTAAAGTAAAATTTTAATTTTTGATAAATATAAACGCAAAGTATAAAAAATAGTATAAAGAATTCGTTTTTCAAGGCATTTATAGGCACTCGTCCTTTAGAAAACTCGCCGCTGCGCGGCTCGTTTTCTAAATATGGACTCGTGCTTTAAAACGTGCCTTAAAAAACTAATTCTTTAATATACTATTTTGACACTAAAAAGCGTACAAAAAAGGGCTTTTAAAACTCTAGTGCTTTAAAGTTGCCTAGGTAACAAGAAATTCGCTTGTTGGCCATCCAGCTGGATAATTTTTCGTATTCCTTGCAATACGCTTGTTTAGATTTCGCGGGGATTAATCACTGTTCAGCTTGTTCGGCTAACATTCTAATCTCGGATAAAATATCCTCGTTTTCCTTAATTTTGAATTCACGAACACAAAGTCGAAACAAACTTCACAAATCTTCAAAATTATAATAAATATGCATAGCAACGCCACAACAACAATTGGTAACCGTTTCTGTATCAACGATTAATGACATAATGACAAGATTACTTCGAAAACGGAATTTAAATTTCCTTTTTTCGTTGTAATTTTCAGATTGTAGTGCAGGTATAATAAAAAATAGAGTATAATACTCGTGTATAAGAGCCTTTAAAGCAGCGCTCCGTTAAAAGGCACTCGGCTTCGCCTCGTGCTTTTAAACCCGTCGCGCGTGCTTTAAAGGCTTGCTTATACACTTGTATTATAATATACTATTTATCACAAAATATGTGCCCCCTACCTTACATTTATAACAAAGTTTTCAGAATGTTAAAATCTGCATTCTTTCTCGAGATATCGCGCTGTCTCATTCCTCGTTGAACACGCTGTATATCAACATCATTTTTAATGGCAAGCGTTGACCTTAACATCGTTGAAGATAGTTCCAAAAAGTATGCCATTACAACGTTCTCCGAAAAAGAAGTAGTAGCTTTATCCCGACGATAGTCCATGAAACGTTTATATGCACCTTCGTACTTTTCCATTGATTTCTTTGGTAGTAAACTTATTGTTGCCTTATTTACAACTTCCAGCAATTCCGGAGGAGTCCCAGGTATAGGAAATTCATCGACATCGACACATTCCACTTCACTTGACAATACAAATTTATCGAAAAATTGTAATTACTCGTATTCATGGCATTCTCGGCATTCGCCTCGCCCAACAATATTCACAGTTGTCCGGGTATGTTACGCTTTTCGTCCTAGATACACAGTATACTATTTTATGACCTACTAGTTTTTGGGAAAAATGTCCAACTTTGGTTTTTTAAATGGAATATCCTATATATTGTTTTGTCAAATGACTCTACCTTAAATTCTGTTTTCATTTATGTATAACAAGTCAGGAGTCGCATTCCAAACAGACAAGAAAACTCAAATAAGAAAATCCCCCGGTCCCGACCCTGACTGATAATAGAATTTCTACTGTATTTTATATTGCTTTATCGTTATTATGGCCCATGTAGGGTGCGGTGAACCATAAGTGGCAACGTATAAACATAGAAACTTATAACCAACAAGCGTTAAAAAAACTAGGTTTTTATACAAGGGCTGTTCTCTTTCTGTTGAGCCTAGTAAAGTAATACACAATTTATTGACAAATACAAATTTATTTATAAGTTTTCAAAGTATTCCACTCCACAGTCAATGCATTTTTGCATGCTTGAAAACCAATCGTCAAAACATTTGCTCCAATCTTCCCGCGTTAGGTTATTTATTTCATTTTGTAATGCGTCAACCGCTTCTTTGGCCGATGTAAAACGTTAACCCCCTAACATATTCTCTACACGCGGAAATAAAAAGAAATCATTAGGTGCTAGGTCTGGACTATACGGCGAATGACCCATTATTTCAATGTTTTGGGCATTCAAATATTCAGTCGTTCGAGCAGCAGTGGGTGCCCGAGCGTTATCTTGATGCAAGATGATCCTTCCTCTTGGACGTTTTTCGCGAACATTTTGGAGAAATTCAGGTAAACTGTAGTATACCATTCAGCTTTAACAGTACGACGATCCTCCAGTGCTACAGTGGAAACATGTCCAGTAATATTAAAAAATGTGGCAGCCATCTTTTTGTTTCGGCTTTTTTCACGAACAAGTTCTGTTGGAGCCGATTCGTTCGCAACTATCCAAACTTCCGACAGTTGCTTTTTTTCGGGATCATAGCAGTACACCCACCTTTCATCACCTGTAATGATGTTGTACACCAAATGAGACGATCCATTGTCAAAGCGATCCGGTGTAGATCTGCACCATGCCACACGATTTTCTTTTGAACTGGTGTCAAATTGTGGGGAATGCAACGGGCACAAAGTTTACGTACAATTAAATGTTTGTGTAAAATGGTGTCAATTGCTTTCACACCAATCTTTAAAGTTGCTTGAATGCTCCTGGCAGTAACATGGCGGTCCTCTTCAATCATGCTTCGTACAAGACCAATATTCTTTTCGGTAACTGCCTAAGGAACACGACTTGTCACCAAACGCTCGATTGATTTCCTCAAAACATTCTTTACGGCTTAAGCCACGCGGGAAATTGTAAAAAATCACAGCTCAATAATGGTCTTTATTCAAGTCCATTATTTCTTGGGGAAATGATTACTTTAAAATTATATATTTTAAAAACCTAGAATCCCGAGTAGCTCAGTGGTAAGAGGGCTAGGTTTGCAATGCGAAGTCCTCGGTTCGAACCTTGGGATAGGCAGAAACTTTTCTGTAATTCCTAAGGTCGGTATCGAGCTCGGTAATCCATTCGACGTTGGGTTACAATTAACGGCGCTTCTCTTAACCACTGGCTGACCAGGAGAAGTAATAAGACCACACACAACATCATACACACAATTAACATAAATAGTGAAAATGGATAGAGCAAATGTAGTTGAGGGGAGCGGGAGGAGCGTGATATAAGTTTAAAGGGGACCCATCACCTTCAATTAATACCGAATGTATGAATGGTAACCTCGACACCGTAAGGTGAAAGAGGAATTGATAAAGAAAGATACATGTATTTTAAAAACCTTCAAGTATATTTGACAACTTTCACTATAATTAAACTTGTAAACAACTACGTTAAAATGTCAAGTAAAATTTGTTTCAAAATATCACAGCCTGCTACATAGGCTCAGCAAAAGAAAACAGCCCTTCTAGCATAGTCAATTTGTTTTGTAGTTCGCACACTCGTCACTGACGTTTCTTTGAGACACGTAACCGTAATTTGATCAATCGTTTTATTTAATCGACTCTAAGGCTAGTATGACACCAAGCAGAATTTGGTATAAAACTCGACAAAACATGTATGACACGAACTAGAATTTTATGAGAAATTAATTCTATTTGTCAGCATGCGCAAATAGGTAAACTTTATGTTGGCCTCTGTGAGAAAACTGTCAAAGTAATCATGTGACTGACGACTGTGGATAATGTAGTACACTATCAAGGTTTCATATTAGGTTGATACATAACGCTTTTAAAATTGTACACATAACTAGTTGCGAAATGTTTAATTGTGCTGCTGCATTGCTCTGGCTTATTTTCAGCAACTTATCATCTGTTCTAAATTATTTATTTTTTCTTTCAATATAGGAGCACGTCTCTTTTTTACGTCAGCTATTGCAAAAGGGTTAGAACAAAATTTGGTTAGCTGCTGCCAATCAGCCTAAAGGTTGTTCACTTTCGAGAGCGAGAGAGGGAGAGGGAGATCCGGTATCCACCGAGTTAGAAATTACAAATAAGCAAAAATCATGCTGACAAAGTTATTGCTTGTGGACGAAAACAATCCTAAGAAAAAATTGATAACATATACCAAAGTCATGATTACTATAAACGATACTTTTCCCATGTATTTGTATACGTCCGGCCCGTTCTTCGCGAAAGTGATAATACTGGAATGATTCCAATAAACGGCGTACTCTGTATTTTTAGCGATAACTTAATGCTGGTTTTGGTTTTTGAAAACAAATAATGGCTTACTAGATATTTGTGAAAAATTGAAAATGATCATTTGCTTTACATCAAATTTCTTCCCTAATAGTGGAGATAGAAAAAAAAGTTAAATGAGCAAGTTTCACAGATTTTTATATTGGAGAAGATTATAAGGAATAAAAATCTGTTAAACTTTCTTATTTCACTTTTTTTCTCCACTATTAGGGAAGATATTTTGATTTAAAGAAATTAGTCGTTTTCCGTTTTTCACAAATATCTAATAAGTCATGATGTACTTTCAAAATATCTACATCTTCCTCCATTTAACTAACCTTGTAGTTCTTACAGTTTCCAAGGTAGCAATTGTACGCATCTTCCATCGGACACCCTGTATAATAGAAGAAGTTTTATCTGAATCAAACGATGCAAGTTTAGTAACAGTCCCGGAACACGAATTTTACATATGTACACAAACTTGTGTTGAAATATTTTAACATTGTTATTAGTTTTACTAATTAAGTAATGCCGAATGGCAGTGGTCTTTTTCTGTATTAAAATTAATAAACTCCTTTGTATGCCAATTAATAGTAAATAACAGAGGTTAGGTTCCAGCAAGGATGTTACAGAGAATGGATGCGGCATTCGCATTGTGATGCTACTTAGTGACACCAACTATACTAAATATAAGGCACATTATCGTTTTTCTTTTTTGAAGAATTGTACCATCCATTGGTACAATATACCATTATAATGACACAAAGTTAGGCCACTGATTATGAATTTAAACTTAATAAGAGGAAAAGTATTTATAAACCCGGTTACTGTCGTGGGACACCAGTTGTATTGTGGTTTGATATCACAAAGTTGTATAGCCGATAGAGTGCAATGCCGCATCCACATTCTATAACAGCCTCAGGTACCAGATAATAATATTTATCATAAAATTTTCAAGACTGGAGTATACAGGGTGATTCTAAACATGTGCAAAAATCTTTAACCACGTATAGTTGAGGTTATTATAATGTATATATATATATATACATATATATATATATATATATATATTTTATAGT
>JABXWE010015950.1:0-10983 GCA_014611495.1 Limonius californicus | reverse complement strand
TCGGTTGCATGATGAGTCTCTGTTTGCGAGAAGGCCTCTACGCCGCAACCCCTTACAGAATCATCACAAAATGGCACGTCGTGTGTGGGCCCAAGCACATCGTGAATGGAGACTTGAAGACTGGCGATCTGTGATGTTCACAGATGAGACCAGGGTTGCCTTTCATCCCGATAGTCGACGCAAAAGGATATGGAGAGAACGTGGAGTACGTGCCAGGCTTCAGCATGTTCCAGAAGTTCATAAGTTCGGGGGAGGTTCAGTGATGTTCTGGGCAGGGATAATGCTAGGACGACGTACCCCTTTGGTACCTATTGAGGGCACTCTTACGGGACCGCGTTACATAGGCGAGATACTACAACCAATTGTGCATCCATTTCGCGAAGAAGTTGGAGAGGAGTTCATTCTCATGGACGACAACGCCAGACCTCATCGAGCTGCAGTTGTGGAAAATTTCCTCCACGAGTCGAACATAGCCCGGATGCATTGGCCTGCGATATCTCCTGACATGAACTGCATCGAACATGCTTGGGATATGCTAAAGCGCGCAATTGGTAAGCGCAGGAATCCTCCCAGAACCCGTCAACAGGTCATTGATGCAGCTGTCGAAGAATGGGATCGCCTTCCACAAGAGGTGCTGAACAACTTGATAGGAAGTATGCCGCGAAGAGTGCAGGCACTGTTAGATGTTCGTGGAGGATACACGTCCTACTGACACAGCTCAAACAGGTCAAATCAACTTAATAAACAAGACGTGTTCAAGTGTTCAGTTCATAACTTTACGTTTTCTTGTTGTAATTTAACAGATTTTGTTTCAGTAAACTATACCTATTTACGACTTTTGTTCAGAATATGTATACTTTTCAATTCTCCACAAAATATCTAAATGAAATTAGTCATCACTGAAAACGCTTATGATGCAAAACTTTTTTTGAGCAGTATATATACAGTGTAACGTTCGTTTAGTTTTGCCGCTTCATATTCATCATATATAATAAAAGTCTTATTTTAATTGTCGCTCTTAAGTCAATTACTATTTTTATTATTCCCGAACCGAACGATAATTTATGGGAGGCCACTTTGTCAAAACTTCCAAAAGGGAACGCTTGTCAAGCGTGTTTAGTCTGTACAAGCCGACCGAAAACAGTTCTTAGAATCCTTGTCAGCAGAATGGCACGGAAGTTCCACGTGTAGGATTTACTTCTAGAATAATTACGTTTGGGTGAGAGTTTTGAAGCCGAGGGAAAGTTAGCCCGTGCAAGCTTCTAAGGGTGAACGCCACGTGCGTTGTGGAGTCGGAATTTAATTGCTAAGTTAAAATATCGTAACGTTTTCTGACCTGGGCCAAAAGAATTCTCGACTTGTGTCGGATTAAAAATATTAGCAGAATGTAAGCTTCTTGTAAAGACAATTCAGTGTAATTCTTTTCTCGATCGGTGTCGGATTATAGCCCTCAACGCCGTGACTCCCTCTACTAAGCCGTTACAAGTGATAATCCTGTACAGCGGCGGAGATTTTGGCTCCCGAAGTTCCCGTCTTTTTTTTTTTTCTTTGAAGAAAGTCTTGACCCGTATGTTGTCTCCATCGTGATCCAGTGTTCAAGGACGTGCATGTGATTTTTGCCTGCTTCTTCAGGACCTAGGAATACCTTAAATTGTGCCTCTCTCTTTCTACTTCCTACCGAAGAAAACTAAGGTAAAACTTGCCAATGTACTATACAGTGATTGTTTCCCCATGTTTACTAGTGTTTTGTGGATAACTAAGAAATACAATAGTTTAATTACGTTGTAATATTAAAAGTAAGGAAACCTTTAGCTGCGCATCGTTTCATTACTCATTAAGGTTAAAGTTTAATTAATTCTGTAAACACGGACGTCGCTGGCTGAGTAGATCTGTTCATTAAAGTAAATATCGCAAGCCAGTGGCGGCGAGCCTTTCTGTTTGGACGTTCCAACAATCCTTTGTTTAGCCCACAGTTGTTTTTCTTGTTTGTTCTAAATTGCATTATTTGTGTGTTATATTTTTCTCAATCGATTTAGATGCAGTTAAGCCGTAGTATGATCTTTTATTCTGGTATATTTTATTGCGTCGTGTGCATGAACTTTGTAAGCTTTATATACAGGAGGAGGCACAATAAAGGTGAGTTCGATTCCCGTAAGCTGCTGGCTTCTCGGCCTTCCACGAGAACCTGCGATCAGCTGTGATTTGGAAGGTGGCTCCCGCTAATTTTGACCTACTCTGTATACAACTACATTCGATTTCCCTCCCTTAAGCGTTTCTCATGAGCCACTCCTACATCTCTGAGTTAAGCCGAAGGTCGTTTTCGGTCTTTCCTGTTGCGGCTCCGACGAAAAAGCTCGTTTGGCCTGTAACAACATCTTGCATATCTGTTCCAGATATTTGATGTTTATTAACTGAAATGTTTTTCAGAAGTTGATTTCGCACGATTTTCATTAAATATGGCACGTCATAGACGCAGTACGCTTTTTTGTCAGCCAATAAAAAATAGGGTTTGTCTACTGTAACGCCAAGTTCTGTATGAGCAAGCCTATTAGGTGAACCTTGGTCACATATGATCGCTTTTACTTCTAACCCGCTATCATGACGTTTTTTCGTACACTGCAGGATTAATGTCTTGAGATCTTCAGTGGCAACTTCCATGTAAGACCGCCAATGGGGCAAACCAGAACAAGAGTTGCAGTTACAAGTTTAGCTGTACGTCCGAATGGACTCAAATCTTCAAATCCCTTAATCATGTCTTTGCTTTTATTTTTATCATAAAAAAATACACATTTTTTTGATCAAGATGTCTTATTACCCATTATTTGCTTCAAAATATTAATAATTATATCTGAAATCGCGGGACATACGTCGATCACACAAAAATTATTTAACTAAATAGTTTAGGGCAGATTCAACTCAATCAATTCTATCTAAAATGATCATAAAAAATAATGTAGTTAATACGCTAAATTATGATAACATTTGTTACGAGCCAAACGAGCTTTTTCGTCGACCCGCAACAGGAAAGATGGAAGTGCCTTTGGCTTAGCTCAGAAGAGTAGGGGTGGTTCACTAGAGACGCTTAAGGGAAGGAAATCGAACGTAGTTGTGTATAGAGTAAGTCAAAATTAGTGGGCGCCACCTTCCAAATCACATCTGATTGCAGGTTTTCGTGGAAGGCCGAGAAACCAACAGCTTACGGGAATCGAACTCACCTTTATAGTGCCTCCTCCTGTATATAATGCTTACAAAGTTCATGTACATGACACAATAAAATACACCAGAGGCTCCTAAGGCTCACAAAGTTCGTGCACAATACAATACACAGAAATCAAAGACATTGTGAATTTTAAGACATAAATAATGCTATTGCTTAAAACTGGTAACACACATAGTACAAAAAAATATACACTCAAAACGGTAATAATTGTGGTTGAACACAAGGGTAGTTGGAACGTTCAAACAATGAGCTCGTCGCCACTGGCTTACGATATTTACTTTACTAAACACACAGATCTGCGCAGACAGTGACATTCGAGTTTACAGAAATTAATTGCACTTTACGATTAATAACTAATAGCAATTGGCGATTGAAGGTCGCTTTGCGTTGCATCAAGAAAAGGTTTGAGCAGTTTAAACCAGTGAAATGAATCTCGGAACAAGTTTTCATAACAGCAAAATTAACAATTTATTTTACCTTAGTTTACTTCGGTAGGGATTAGAGAGAGGCATACGCACAATTTGGGGTGTTTTTAGGTCCTTAAGAAGCAGACAAAAATCGCAGGCACGCCCCTGAAGACTGGATCACGATGGTGACGACGTTATGGGCCAAAACTTTCTTCGGATAACGGGAAATTCAGGAACAAAATCTTCGCCGCTGTACGGAATTATCACTTGCAACGGCTTAGTGTAGGAATTCACAGGGTTAATGGCTGTATTCCGACACAGGTCGAGAGAACAATTTCGTTGAATTGTCTTAAAAAAAAGCTAACAGTCTGCTAATATTTTACAATCCGACGCAAGTCGAGAATTATTCTGCCCCAGGCAAGAAAAAAAGGCGATCTTAATTTATCAGAGGCGCTGCCAAAAAACTTGGGCTGACTTTTGTCGTATTTGTTGTCGGCGCTGAAATCTTAACGAGCAACCGGGGCGAACGGAGATCTTAGTCGACTGACAAAAATACTAACGAAAGTATCCAGCAGCTGGAACATTTGATCATATTACGAAATATGTTGCAAGAATTCTAGAACAAAATATTCCACATGGAACTTGCGGGCCATTCTGCAGACAAAGGATTCTAAGAACTGTTTTCGATCGGCGCTAAAGACTAAACATACATATCAGCGTTCCCTTATGGAGTTCCGAAAAAGTGACCTCCCATAAATTAATACTTGGAAATAATAAAATAGTAATCGACTACGGAGCGGCAATTAGAAATAATACTTTAATTCATATGAAGCGGCAAAATCAAACGAACATAACACATTATCGATCAATTTGCAAATTTATAATCACGAAAGGTGTGTGTAAGTTGTAATACTTACTAGATTGTACGGATCGGTTGTAAATCGACTCCACGTTTCGATGATTAGTGTAGAAAAACACAACAAATTGAGTTAATGATTTAATATTTATACCTCCTAAAATAACTACTATAGAAACCTTCCAAAAATTATTTGTTACCCGTTGTAAGTGTTCCCGCGTGCTTATTGTAACAAAACCCGGTCCTCTTAGGTACTCAAAAACAGCGCGAAGAGGTTCCCAGCACCGCGCACTTCCTTCTGTTAGAACTGGAAAGTAAACAAGCAGGCTTGGCGGATGAAAGTAGTCAGAGAATGCTAATCGACGTACGTTTGCCAAAAGTAGCATGTTTGCGAAGTATAGCCGAGAATAATTCGGACACATGGCGCGCAGCGCCCCCTGATATAGTCTTCTTCAACTTACCGTAAATGGGTTACATTGGTTGTCTGTCTATAACTCTATATGTATAATCAATACTATACTGCATCTTCTTAATAACTTCCTCCACACGGGGATCTCGTTGATTATGTATAGGTGATAGAGGATTAGTTTAAATTTGGGACATTTTGAGCAGATTAAATAGCCGAAGAGAAAATTTGAATAACTAAATCTGTTTAGATATTACAAATATATAAAAATCGTTTAAGCAGCCATAAGAAAAACCAAACTGACAATGATTCAAGAAAAGCAAAATGTTTAACAATAAAGAAAATTTTTGTCCATAATTACCAAATGGACGCATATAATAATAGTATATTCTTCAACGAGTGTAGAATGACAGCTATTATTCACGAGGATGAAAATTCTGTCACTCGCCTTCGGCTCGTGACAGAATCATCCGAGTGAATAATAGCTATTCTACACGAGTAGGAGACTATACTTTCTCTACGACTATTTCATAGGAAGTTACAATTTTTGGTCCGAATCAGTATAATAAAAATTTTGCTTTAGATGGACGTATATCGGTTCACTAGCCACAACGATTTTATGCCGTGTGTACTGTTTCTGCGATTTTCTCGGCAGTAAATTACACGTCGTTTTCGCGGTTTCCGTTATTTCTGGTGGCAAACACATCTCAGCGTTTTCGCTGTCTGAATTATTCATACCTAGTTCTTACTGTTTTTACGAATACGAAAATTTAAAACTGTTTTTGACAGTTACTTCAAAAACAAGTGGGAGATCCAAGCGCTAACATGCCACGCTCGTTGGATTCTGATTCATTATCCCACCGTTTTTTACAGAATCTGACGGCAATGGAGAATATCTATCATTCTTCAACTAAAAAGGTATATGTAACGAATACATTATATTATAGTCGTTTTATTCCACGCTTAAGTTTTGCGAAAGTGCCCGATTTAATCTCTTACAAAGGGTAAGCAAAATGTCTCTGTGGAGAAAGTTATTATAAGCACCTCGTACAGTCTGTTTTACAGACCAGCAAAGGCGGTAATCGCTTTATATCTTTGCTAGACATATTAAATGGGAGTGTATTTTCTACAGTGAACAAATGGTTTCAATGACTTGTATGCGACAGGTTGGTTGTAAGATACGTTGTTTGATGAATATTGTGTAGAGATGTATGAGTGTCGGTGTAAGATAGACCAAATCATTTGGAAAAAACTTTTCTTGTGCAAGTAAAAGACCGTTACAATCAGCCACGTGCACATCTTGAAACAAAACAGACTGGAGAAGAGGACCATTGACATCAAACTCCAACAATTGAACATTTAACTAGGAGTTACAACACATCTGTAATGTTAACGTACATTTTTTCCCCATTTAAATAATGTTGTAGCTTTTAATGTTCTCTAGACTTCTAACACACTACATTGATTTTCTAGGTGAATCTAGTTCTAATTTTCAAAATCAGCAACCTACACGTTCTTCGAATTTTAATCCAGAAGCTATGCCGCATATGTTTGAAAAATATCAGGCACTGCATGGAAATGCGAATGAACCTTCCGGTTCTCAAAGCGTTTCCAGAAGTCACTATCCAGAATGCCCTGGAATCAGTTCAACATCCGGCGACAACGATGTGCAATGTTGTTCCAATCTTCCACTGAACCAAAGAAAAAGGATGGACCTCTCCCAGCTTGTCGAGTGGCATTTTAATCAAGCAATATCATGCATGGCAAATAATGAATCGATAAGCGATCTAAGCTTGCAACGTGAGAATCAACAGAAACAGAACATTGTAGAGGAGTCCAAGAAGGAAGAAAAGGAAAGGAGAGAAAGGGAGGAAGAACCGCAGTTGGATAACCAATCTATTGCTTCCAGTGGCATCTTGGGCGAGATGCTAGCAGCTGGAACGTCTGGCGTTTCGCTTTCAGATGTTGAAGCAAGCGATGAAAAATCAGAGTCTCAACCTGAAAACTTGAAAGACTGAAATTAGGTAAGTTGTATTTTAGTTTGAAATGATATTTTAACTACAGAACAGTGACGGCTCGTGTGTAAGGACTGCGATACTGTAGCACCCACACCAGAGAAAAAATTGGAAACTTATATTTATTTTTGTTTAAAAATAATATCAATACTTACAAGTGTAGGAGGGTCTATTTCGCACCGGGACGGGCGGTGGAAATTTTTACAAAGTAAATATTACAAATAACTAAACACTCACCGATAGGGTCTCAAAATCGGCCATTTGTACTCATCAAGACTAAATTCTCGGGAGTTCAGAATTTAACAGCTACAGACATGTACGCGGTGTACTCATAAAGTAAACACACAAACAGTCACAACCCCATTTCAGCAGACACCAACAAAGCATGGAACACACAAGCAATAATTCATTATTACATTAGCATTGCAACTTCTACATTTCTACTTACACGGGGTCGGGTGTCCCCCGCGTAGAATCCCGCGTACCATCTAGTCGCTCACCTTTGGCCCCATGACAGGGCCGTCTTTTAGTAGATCTTGAATGATGTACCTAACCTGTATCGGGTATCGAGCAACCGAATGTTACCACCGGTCAATAGGTGCAGTTCCCCCATGCCATTGTGATCACCAGCCGACCTCCGCCGGCACCGCACGTGCTTCACAAGGAAAAGAGTGAGAGACAGGCTCTCCACGGGCCACTCTGCAAAGTTCAATGCAGAGATCACTGGCTGGTCAACCAGGTCGAGGTCAAGCCGAGTGATTAAGCCCAATCACCAACCCTCCCAAGCATTAAGCAGCTTAAAACGGAATCCTGCGCGGGTACACGACCCCCAGGAACCTTGGAGAGTTCACAAGCTCTCCAAGCATACTTTTAATTCACTTATACCGAACGCACGAACTCTGAACCCGTCTGAGAAGCTACCACTTCGGCCGCTTCCTATCCCACCTTAAATTTCGTAAATCTTACCTAAAAACACCGCTCTCCGGGAGCCCCAGGTCTTGGAAAGATATAACCATAAACATAATTTATTACACAAGGGGGCTAGTAACCACAATATTTAGAAAACACCTTTATTGACAACTATACGAGCATACAATAAATGTGAAAGAATTTGTGTACAAATATTATTCCTACACAAGCATTATGTAAACACAATATAACATTTTAAATATATCGTGTATAAACAAGTAAGCGCTCTAGAAATCTAGATTATAAAACAAGTGCACTGCAATCTAAGGCAGTATATACGAGGCTTGCCTTTTATATTTCGGGATTAGAGAACAAAAACAAATATTTATTATCGAAAATGGCTTTATTGTTTTTCAAAATATTCTCCATGAAGATAAATACACTTTTGCATGCGTGTGAACCAATTTTCGAAGCACTTTTTTCACACAGATATCTCCAAAGCATATATTTTGAACGCATCAATCGCTTCTTCAGGTGTCGAAAAACGTTGACCTTGCAATTTATTTTTTATGTTCGGGAATAAAAAGAAGTTATTGGGTGCCAAATCAGGACTATACGGCGGATGACTCTTCAAATCGACGTTTTGAGTGCTCAAAAGTCACTTGTTCGAGCCAATGTGTGAGAGCTCGCATTGTCGTGGTGGAGAATGATCCGTTTTCTGCGGTTGGTTTTCCTTATTTCTCCGAAGACCTGTGGCAAACAAATGGTTGTGTACCATTTAGAATTGACCGTTCTACGTTGCACCAATGGTACGGTTGAGACATACCCAGTTTGTCCGAAAAAACTGGTGAGCATTTGCTTCGAAGTGCTTCTAGCACGAACGACTTTTGTTGGGTTTGGCTCGCCTTGGAAGACCCATACAGTCGACTGCTGTTTACTTTCGGGCTCATACGCGTAGATCCACGATTGGTCACCTGTCACGGTGTCATACACATGTTTTGAAGCACCGCGACCTAATTTTTTGTGCATATCTTGTGACCAATTGACACGAGCTATTTTTTGAGCGATTATCAAATTATGTGAGCTCCAACGCGAACAAATATTTTTTACGGCCAAATGTTCATGCAATATTAAATGTATGCTGGTCCCACTAATATCCAACGATACCTCAACCTCACGATAAGTCACATGACGATCTTGCAGTATCAGTTCACGCACCGCATCAGTGTTTTTCGGAACAACAACCGATTTTGGACGACCTTCACGAAATTCGTCGTTGAGCGAACTACGGCAACGATTGAATTCGATAAACCATCGATAAACACTGGTCGTTGATGGTGCTTCACCGTCAAAAATCGAATTAAGTTCATCGATGCATTGTTGTTGAGTTAATCCACGTCGAAACTTGTAAAAAATAATCTCACGAAAATGTTCACGATTTAATTCCATTTTTTGGCCGATATGAATTTTTCAAGTTACTGTAAACAACACAAATAGCGTTCGTACGTCAAAACGTTCTGAGTACGTATACCGTCAAAATTGTCAAACTTTACGATAGAGACGTCAGTTGCCAGATGGCAGCACTAGGGTTGCCCAATCCCGAAATATAAAAGGCAACCCTCGCATTCGTCGCCGACAAATGAAGGCTACACTACTTGATAAGCAGTTACACTTGGTCACATCCAAATTGCTTGTGTAATAAATTTGTTATATGTACTATACAGGGTGTCCCACGACGTGAGGTCCTTACTTCACCTACATCTAGGGAAGGTGAAAAGAAGTCTAAACTGAAGAGTGGTCCTGGTCATTTTCTTTAAATCGACTATTAAAAAAACGGCTTGTTTAGTTAAATACTGAAGCAGCCGAAACAATAAATTATAGTAAGTGGCATTTGATACAAACTGTCTGGAAATGATATTAGTTACTTGTAAGTCAAACAGTAAAGCACCTTAAAATTGATTTCTCTGCTTGCGCTTATTAACAGTATTGATAATGTTTACTTTTACAACGCGAGAGTACGCCGATATCCATTACATCTACGGTTTTTGTGATGGAAACTCAGTAGCAGCTGCTCGAGAATATGGGTTGAGACTTCCAAATTGACCGACGAGTTTTCCAACGAGTGCGTAACCTCTTACACGAACTTGGAACTTTCCCGAAATCGTCGAGTGAGCGTCCAATACAGCAAGTACTAGACAATCAAGAAAACATACTGCGAGAAATTGATAATAATCCCAGCCCCTCTGTTCGTCGTGTATGTACACAAGTTAATGTATCACGAATGCGAGTTTGGAGAACATTAAAACGTCACCGTTTATATCCATTTCATATTCAGCCTGTTCAAGCCCTCTTACAGATTTCGCTAGTTGTATGGACTTTTTTCGCTTGATCATTCAAAATCTAAACCTACGTAATAGAATTTTATTCATGGATGAGGCAACATTTACATGGAATGGATTAATTAATAGAAAGAACAGCCACTCTTGGAGTCTGGAGAATCCACACCAAATCACAGTGTCAAATTATCAACATAGGCTTTCAGTGAATATCTGGTGTGGAATTATTGATAACATGCTCATTGGTTCATTCGTTTTGAAGAACCAATTAACCGCCGACAGATATTTAATCTTTCAAGAAGATGCTTTAGGAGGATTGCTAGATGATGTCCCTCTGGCGATCAGGCATGGTATGTGGTACCCGCATGACGCAATGTGCGATGCGATACGTGTAAAACAGTTTTTGAATCAATGATTCGAAAGACGTGTAATTGGCAGAGGAAGATCTCCGGACTTGTTTGGGTTATTTGTGGAGCCATATGAAGATATGGTATACCAAACACCATCAGCAGAACTACGAGGATGTATCAAAATTTAAGTTGCACACCCCCATAAAAAACGTACTGTAAGGGTATTCTATGAAGCTTTCACAGGCCTTAGAGGCCCATCGCTTTTGGTGTGAGACAAGGCTAAGTTAGTTTGTGCAATGCACAACAGGGCCCGACTCTGCGGGTTGCCGTGTTGGTGCATAACCATGCTTAACCTGCTGTTGTGTGTGAATGTTTTTTGTTTATGGACTTGTTACTCCTCTAATGCGACCGTAATTCGAGGAGTGCCATTAATTTGATTCCCAATGGCAAATGGAGACCGGGACCCAATACCAATCACCCAGGG
>JABXWE010015949.1:0-37816 GCA_014611495.1 Limonius californicus | reverse complement strand
CTCTAGCTAGGCATAGGAGAGGAGATCTCATACGAAGAAGAATATAATTTTTTGTATATATCAAAAAGAAAATAATATGTGAGATACGAAACAAAGACTAGGTCAACAAACTAAGAATATAGTGAGAAAAAATGCATGGCAATATTAAATAATATCCAACAGTTGAAAAAGACGCGAGTTTTGTGAAGGGTTTACCAAAATCGAATTTGGGTAGTTCATAAATGAGGGGTACTTAAAAATGAAATATTAAAAGAAATAATTAAAACTAGAAATGAAGAAATTTGCAAAAAATTAAAAAATATTTGGGGAATAATTCTTAAAATATGGAAATTGCTAAGCTTTTCTTAATGTGCTTTAGAATAGTACATTCTGTAACGAGGTTGGAATGGAAATTCGATGCGAGTGGAATCTTCTGAACGCGAGCCGCAGATGAGCGTGAGGAACCACGAGCATCGAATTTCCATTCCCAACCGAGTAGCAGACTATATTTTCTCCACGACCACAAGATATGTAATAAATACAATAAAATTAATAAGATTCGGAACAAATATTATGACGTTTCAAGTCAATTGTTAGTCATGGATTCCTAGACTAACTGTTTTTTTTGTTATACTGTTACGGAATATTTATTCCATTACCAGTGATGAAATGAAATACATGCAAAATGTATAAGCCGGAAAGTGTTTTAGAATATTTCTTCCATAACAAGAGTTAGAATGTTAACTTTCTATTATCAAAATTGATTTCAGAATTGTGAAATTCCGTAGTGGTCGTGGAGAAATCTTAATTTTAAACAGTCTTTAGTAGTCATAGCAGATTAAAAGCTAGATAAATGAAAAAAAGGTGAAAGTTACAAAAATAAAAAAAAGTCTGCCAGGAAGAGACACAGACAAAGAATATAATAATTATATAATACAATACAGTACGATCGAAAATGATTGGACGTGCCGTTTCATACTAATTGTTCTTGTTTACTTACTACTTAATGTGCTCCTGTATAGTTTCAGTGGCATGTAATGATACTGTTCAAATAGCGCGAAAAATTAGAAAATTGGTGGCGTGCTTGTAGATAAAAATGTTCGCACAGCACTTTTTTTTACAAAAGCGATTACCTTCGGGGACTTCTGTTTTGTAAATTACGATTTTTGTTGTGTGTAGATTTTTATTTTACATAAATTAACTTGTACTTAAAAAACACAATTTAATCACAGTTTAAATGAGCAAAATAGGTGCATATTTGATCATGTTTCATGTTTTCAAAAACGGCTATCAACTGCCTCGGTGTGATTCAGGGCATTCAATATGGCCACCTGTTACTCCGCAAATGTGTATAAACGAATTTCGTATACAGCATTTTTAAGATGTCCAAATGTAAAGTAGTCAAAATGTGACGATCGAGGACGCCAGTGATCTCTGATCATTATTCTGCCATAAAAAATTCATGTCCCTACACATGTGGTATCTTTCTTTAAAATAAAACTCTGCAATTTGATTGTTTTATCTAATAAATTGACCATTACGATATTTTACTCTTGAAAAAAACTGTTATTACATTAGGATTACAAAAACAGAACCAAGGCACACACGATACGAGTCAGAAGATGTAAGTACTTATTAATAACCAACAGTTTTACTACAAAAATGAAAAAGTAAATGATAGTTTTATGGAATATGTGTAATTAGAAGTTAAAGAAGTATAATTTCGTCTATGTTCGTTGTATTTGTTCGGAACTTTTGTGTTTTTTGGTTACAAAAATAGAGATAGTATATTTTCGACATTCTGTTTTAATTCAAGTTGTTCTATTTTAAATGAAATGCCCTGTATACTGTTCTAGATTGTTATTATTTGGTGTATCTGTTGTCAAGAAAGTTTATTTTTAAAGTTTATTTTTATTATTATTCGGTCAAGTTGGAAATGTAATGGCAAAAAAACATTAGATATACCTACATTGATTACACATTTGATTATATGACGGCTAACCAGAGCTATATACGTCGTTCTAGACGACTCAAACAGGTTTAAATACCTCTATCTTGGAACGTTAGTTTGTTGGGTTCATAACATAGTAAACAAGCATACGCCAATTACAATTTCTTGTGATAGCAAAAACGATATATCAAGAACAAGTCCTTTTCTGTCCTAAGGCATACATGAACTAAGCGTCTTGCAAACAAGATATACTAAACACAAATCTGAGCAGGCCTTGTTAAGGCTGTAAACAATGTGGGCAAATAGTCTTCTAGCCAGTCAAGTGACAGGTCAGACCTTACATGATCATGCTGGGTGTTGCCCTAAAAGACTACGTGGTCTAAACTGAATGTTTATCCCAATCTTAACAAGACTGACTTGGTCAAAAATAGACACGGTATTAAAGCGTCGTAAACGGAGCGCACTTATAATGTATGTATAGTGGAAGTATACCAAAATAAATAATAGATGGGCCACCAAGTTATGGGAGATTAAGCCTCTGACAGAGGAGAAATTAGTTAGCTGTAGTGGTTCTCGATGTGAAGATGAGGAAAATCCAGAAATGGAGACAAATTGTAGAAGATATGGGCCAACGGGGAAATATTGCAAACGAGGCTAAAATGTATAAAGGGTTGTAACGCCGGATAAGAAAGTGAGTTTAGTTCAATTAAAACCTCTAACGAGAGAAGCAGAGCAGCAAAAATGTTTAGAATGTTGCTATGAGAGTGGTATTATAGGCTGCCACGAGCTTAAACGGAATTGTGACACGTAAACGACGGCATGCCCTAGCGTAGCTCAGAGGAGGAGGGGGGGGGTTCCTTTTGTGAAATACACCGCGCCTAAATCTGACCAAATTCGGTATAAAGTCGTAATAAGTGGGGGCGCCAACGCGAATATCACTAGATCCGGTACTGCTCAAGCTCCACGTTACTTTAAACGGCCAATCCGAAGGTGCTGCGTTATGGAACTTACCTGACTAGCCCCGTAAACAAAGGGGTGCAACAATCACTCTCAGCTGTTCTTACCTTTAAAAGAGATCAAAATAAAGTAGAGTTGAGTTTAGCAAGAGATTTAATTAAATTAAAGTAACGGACAAAATACATGCAAAATGGTTAAATGATTATAATTTGGTAACGAACAAAGATCAACATTATTAAATAAGACACAATTTGAAACGAACATTCTTAAGATCAAACAAGGTTACGCGCCGATGAGCCCAAAACAATTAATTCTAAGCTAATAATACCTGGAAAAAAGATACTGCAAAAAGGCCTTGTACACGCAGTGTTTTTTATATCGGTAAAATTCTTCGAATAAAACATACGAAATATAAACTAGTTACAGAAGATTACACAATGAATGGGGTGCGTTTCAGGCGGCCTCCCCCTCGGTAAACTAAATGGTGCAGCTGAAGCGTGGCTAACAAAGGTTTTGAAAATTCACATTATTTGATGAAAAATCTACCCTTCAGGGGGTGTAAAGCTTGAGTCAGTGCCTGGGTGTAGTGGTGGAGTTTTGTACAGTTGCTTCTCTCGAAACGATATTTCCAGAATTTTTGAGAATCCGAATATTCCTTTTTTTCGGACGTATCGAGAATGAAACCGCAGAAAGCGAAAGTAATTTCGTATTGGTAAATTACACCGATTCGGATATCCGGGAGTCACTTTAAATCTGCGTAACACTTAGGTTGAGAGCTAGAGCCTGACTTATGTCTTTTCCCCGCACGCAAAGTCCGTAGGCTTGGGCTGAAGCTACGTTTGCAAAAAGCTAAATCAACGTCGTGCATACAGGATGCGTACAAGGCGTAGTAATGTAATGGTATCATTGATCAAATCAATTTAAACGATTTCGTTAGTAAAATTATGTATACTGTGTGTTTCTAAAATTAGGCCGGTAGTTTTGATAGTTGCTTTTATAATTCCAACTAACAAATGAAACAGATAACGCTACTGTTGACTAAGGGACCGCGGTGGTCTAGTGCGAGAACGCATTGGCCACTCGAGGTCACAGTAAGCTCCGTTGCGGCGATCGAATCCCGACTGGGGCGACCGCATTTGCTTAGTTAAGTTTAGGGTGCATGTTGCATGAATGTTTAGTATGTAAGGGACGCCCGCACCCCCCTGAAGTAATGCGAAAGCGGTTCCGGGAAGGGGGCGGTAGTATGAATGAATGAGAAAGGTAGTGTTGACTAAAAATGTATCCGAAATGATTTCTTTTAGATTATACTTTGTTTGTTTAAGCATAGTGCTGATATTAACATCATATCGACAAGGTGGCAAAGTTCAAGTTTCGGTAAATAGACAATACGTAAGTAAATTCTATGAGCTCACAAATTCTTAAATTAATTGATAAAACATAGAAACATCGCATTAGTGCAATTGAATTGTTTATTATTTTTTTTGTTATCTTGTGAGAATCGAGGGAAGTAAGTTGTCGCTGGGAGTTACCTTATATTCTTAACAAGTTCCGGGTCCAAATGCTCTAACTCAGGTATTCTGCACCAATGATCCGTATAGGACGCCATAAACAATTGGTTGTAAGCGTGAAAGCCGCAAGGAAAGACACCTGGAATTAAAATAAACCACAGGACGAGCTTCTGGTATCTATCGAATTCGCCGATGTCCGAGAGGATGCCATCCAGATCCATTTAAATTAATGTTGCTGATATCAATGGGCACGATCAGATTACTTCACCAGATAGGTAAGGCAGAATCAAGTTCAACGCGGACTAAACGCAACTAATTTATCTTGCTGCAATCATGACATAATTTGATTAACTGAATTAATTGGCCCAATGATTGTTCCGACGTTCTTTTTAGCGGCATGAAGGATGTAGCGGATGGATGTGTTGGACATTCGTTTTTGAATTTAATTGAATAATAAGTAGGTATGTTTTTCTTCTGGTTCCAACATTTAAATATGGTGCGTGGTTTATTGGATTATATTAATTAGTAGTTTTAATTGATCTTTTATAATCTTCTTGTGGCGTTGTTTAAATATTTTTTTGTAAAGCAGGCTGAAGAAGTTAAGAACATAGTTTGGTCTCTATATGCATTTGATTATTAATTTAAAACCTGATGGTTTGGGATGGAAAGATTAATTTCATGCTAGTTGTGCGTAAATTGAAAGCTGATGTTCTCTATTCTTGTAGACTTGGGGACCCATTGTTGTCTGTTAATGCGTTTTGAAGCAAAAACCGTAGGTGCAACAAAGGAACTGAGTCACTATTAAGGTATTATTGGGTGTTGCTGTCAGGTATCGAGTTTGTGCATTCAACAGGTAGATATTTTATTCTTATGCATTATACATGCAGCTTGACTAGTATAGCAATATACTGATCTACATAGAGAAGCCTAGACGAACGATTCCAGAGCGGAACATATACAGTGTGTTGATAAAGTACGGAACAAATTTGAAATTGAATTACAAAGTTCTGAAAAACAAATCCTCGGTCACAAACTTGATTTAATTTATTGAGCATGTTTTAAGGCTATGGTTAATTTGTGAGGTTATTTGTAACTATAAGATCGGTTAAATGTCCAGTTCATTTTGGTGGATTTTATAGAGTTTGCTAATTAATGTTTTTGCAACTACATGAAATTTTTAGTATTTTTTAGATAACTTAATAAATTTGGTTACAACAACCTGCATGATTTTCTTGGAATTAAAACAAAACCAATCGAACTCGTAGGCTACCCTCCACGCTTTGTGTGGTAACTTTTTTTAACCTTCTGATAACCATGTCGTATATAAAATATATATGACGAGATGGCATATTAAGTTTCCCCAAAGAGAAAATTTTTATGCACTTAATATGCCAAGTAGAACTAATTCCACTGATACAAAACGTCTAATAAATTGCAAAATGAACTTGCACTCATTTTTACGTGGTCCAAAAATCGAATTCTCTTTTTACGTAACTTGTTATGATTTAATCAATAAAATCTCAATTTGATTGAATTTTAAGAGATAGGTAGTATCCTACTTATTTTTTTAAGCAAATTATAATTTGGAACAAAAAATCATATACAGACAAATATTTATTAATTATTAATGTATAGGGAACCCTTTAGGGAAATCCCATTTCATTTTTCCTATTTATAGGGAATACTCTTCATTTATAGGGAATTTCCCTTCGATATGGAATAGTTTTTGTGTTTCTTTTGATATAAATTTAGAGTTATTTTGGTGTTCAATAGAAAAAAAATCGAATAACACTTATAATTTTTGGAGTGTGTAAAGTAATCTATTTTCTATATAAAAGGGATCGTCTTTTATACGGATTTTTAGTGAATGTATTGCCACGGGCTTAAACGGAATTCTGATACATAAACGATGGTATCCCCTAGCGTAGTTCAGAGGAGGAAGGCGCGTTCCTTTTGTAAAATCCACCGCGCTTAAATCTGATCAGATTCGGAATAAAGCCCTAATAAGTGAGGGCACCAACGGAAATATTACTAGATCCGGCACTGCTCAAGCTCCACGTTGGTTTGAACGCAATTTGTTAATAATAAAGAAAGAGTGAATTTACTAGCCCCGTAAGCAAAGGGGCGCAATAATCACTCTCAGTTGTCCTTACAGGAATTTTCACATTATTTTTAAAAAGATCAAAATAAAATAGAGTTGAAGTTAACAAGGCATTTAATTAAATTAGAGAAGCGGGCAAAGTACACGCAAAATGGTTAAATGATTATAATTTGGTAACGAACGAAGATCAATATAAACCAAACACATTTTGAAACAAACAACCTTAATATTAAACAAGGGGTCATACACAGGTGAACCCAAAATAATTAAATCTAAGTTAATAATACCTGAAAAGAAAAGATACTGGAAAAAGGCTATCTACATTGTACACGCAGTATTATTTTCTTATATCTCTATAGTTCTTCGAATAAAACATACAAAATAGAAACCGATTTCATAGGATTGCACAATGAACGGCGTCGTATTAGGGGGGCTTCCCCCGGTGAACTAAAAGGTTATGAAAATTTACCTTTTTCGATGGAAAATTGGCCCTTCGGGGGGTGTAAAGCTTGAGTCAGTCCCTGAATGTGGTAAGAGTTTTTTTACAGTTGCTTCTCTCGAAACCGCTTGCTTTTGGCAGATTTTTCAATATTGCGTCATACGATGAAATATCCCAAATCGGTACTTTAAACGATATTTTCAGAATTATTTGGAAACCGAATATTCATTCCCCTTTTCCGGACGTCCCGTAAATGGTACCGCAGAAAGCGAAAGTAATTACCTATTGGTAAATTACACTGATTCGGATGCCTGAGGGTAATTTTAAATCTGTGTAACACTCAGGTCGAGAGCTGGAACCTGACTTCCGTATCAACAGTGTGAAGACTCGGATTAATGCTGCGTTTGCAGAAGATATAAAATATAATAAACGCGGTCAAACGTCACAGTATCTAGCGTGCAAAAACAGAATGATAGGTATATTATATTAATTAAAGTAGATACTTGCTATAAGATAGCAAAATACGAAATATAAGTCAAATATTATAGATTATAGATGTGTATCATATTTTTAATTGCCAACAATTTCAGACTTTGTAAATAAGTTTAACTGCTATCAAATCATGTAAATGCTTATTCATTTCAAATACGAGTCCTTGTGATCGAGGTATGTTCGACGAAGGATATTTTCAGAATGGAAGTTCACAGTAGATTACCTTCCAGTAATATATTTGTATACTGTATACAAAATTACGTATTTTCTTAGAAACGTGCACCAGTTTTATACAGGGTGTCTCAGAAACAATGGGCCAGCGTTTAGTCATAGATTCTTTAGGTTAAAATAAAGCGATTAAACCTAATATACCTTAGGCCGAAAGTCATTCCTTAAGAAGTTATAGGGCCTTAAAGTTCAATATTTTATTTTTTATTTTTATTGTAATTTCCACAAATCTAAAGATATTTCTTTCAAATTTGGTGCACTTACTTACCATTATGTAGTAAAGTGGTAGCAGCATTTTCATAAACCAAACTTAACTTTAAGAGGCACTTAACCTACCACTCAAATCTTGTATTAGCTCTAACTTTGTTATTAGTGGAAAATTTTGCAGTTTTATTATCTGAAAGAGAATTAAAAAGTACATAAATAAGGTACTCTTAGTTCAAACGCGTAAAGGCAACCGTTTGCCTTAAAATGCTTGTGCAAGTTTTGAGTTGCCGTTAGGACGTGCAATTATCAGGTAGCCATGATCACAAAAACAATGGGTAGTGGTTGTTACTGCAGAAAAAAAAACAATGCTAAGTCAATTAAATACTTTGCTGTAATAGAAATTTTATTTTTTGAGCGTAAACGCAAACCGTATCTCTCATTTCAGCATTGGTGAATTCGTTATGTCGCGGCATTTTCGTAAACACAAAACAAAAATTTTAAATAAAATTTCTATGACACCAAAGTATTTAATTGACTTAGCATTGTTTTTTTTTTGTTGTAACAAGCACTACCCATTGTTTTTGAGATCATGGCTACCTGATAATTGCACGTCCTAACGGCAACTCAAAACTTGCACAAGCATTTTAAGGCAATCGGTTGCCTTTACGCGTTTGAACTAAGAGTACCTTATTTATGTACTTTTTAATTCTCTTTCATAAAATAAAAGAAAACTGGAAAATTTTCCACTAATAACAATGTTAGAGCTAATATAAAATTTGAGTGATAGGTTAAGTGCCTCTTAAAGTTACGTCTGGTTTATGAAAATGCTGCTGCCACTTTGCTACATAATGGTAAGTACGTGTACTAAATTTGAAAGAAATATCTTTAGATTTGTGAAAATTACAATAAAAAGAAAAAATAAAAAATTGAACTTTAAGGCCCTATAACATCTTAAGGAAGGACTTTCGGCCTAAGGTATATTAGGTTTAATCGGTTTATTTTTACCTAAAGAATCTATGACTAAATGCTGGCCCATTCTTTCTGAGACACCCTGTATATATCTACAAATACATACAGTGCTTCCCAAAAGTAACGGATAAATTCTATAAAATCGTTGAGAAAAATATTTCATAAAAATACTCGGACACGTCGATTTTTATTTTTAAATTATCATTTATAGATGTAATTTTCAACCCCTCACCCCTCAACCTCTAAGCCCTAGCAACTCCAACTTTAAAATTTCAAATAGCAAAGTACCCCTTATGATACCTCATCTGATAGCTTTCTTTATGCTGAATACAACAAAAAAAAGCTTTTCAAAATCGGTTGATAAATACCGGGGATATTTACCAAAATGTATTCAAATGAAAGTGCCATTATTCGAGCAGGCGTTGATACGGTTGTAGTAATGAGTGATAAAAACAATTGAAATTTATCGTTCTCAGTACGTGTTAATGCGTTTATGTAGTATTTTTAAGATTGAATGAAAAAAAAATTTTTTTTATGAGAAAAAAAATTTTTCTTTTGAAAAAAAATTTTTTTTTCTTAATTTCTCTTAAACCCGTCGCAATGTTTACAGGACGTACTGAGAACATAAACTTCAATTGTTTTTACCACACATTGCTAAAACCGTATCAACGCCTGCTCGAATATTGGCACTTTCAATTGAATACATTTTGTTAAATATCTTCGTTATTTATCAACCGATTTTGAAAAACTTTTTTTTGTTGTATTGTTCAGCATAATGAAAGCTATCAGATGAGGTAAGGGGTACTTTGCTATTTGAAATTTTAAAGTTGGAGTTGCTAGGGCTTAGGGGTTGAGGGGTGGGGGGTTGAAAATTACATCTCTAAATGACAATTTAAAAATAAAAATCGACGTGTCCGAGTATTTTTATGAAATATTTTTCTCAACGATTTTATAGAATTTATCCGTTACTTTTGGGAAGCACTGTATATTCGAATATGTGCTTCATTTGATGGACGCCTTCAGGTTTGGGTTAATATGGTAACGAAAAAATTGAGACATATGGAAGGGATACGGGATAAATATATAATTTGCCTAACAATTAATTACCATTAATGTTGCGGCCGTAGGCTAGAGGTTAGCGTGTTAGACTTCTACGCTGAGGGTCCTGGGTTCAATTCCCAGTACCGGAACATCGGATTTTTAAAAAACGGCCGTTCTGCCTCGCAAGGCAATGGCAAACCAGCGAGGTATTCTGCCTAGTAAATCTTCTCTGGAGCAGAAGTGTTTACACTTCCCGTGGTTCGGAGCCCACGTTAAGCTGTAGGTCCTCTATGTCTGTGGCACTCTAAACGCGCAACACAGGCATAGGAGAGAAGATCGCTACGTCTCGTAAGAGACAAAGCACCCTAAGAAGAAGAATGTTGAATGTACTGATTCGATAAGAGCAGATATTTTTTTTTATCTTTTTTTACATTTTTACCTTTATTTTAATTGAGGTTAAATATGTCATTGTAAAGTATTTACTTATAATGTTTAAGATAAACTTTTGTTTAACACAGAATGGGAAAATTAAGCTTCTTATTAGAAATAAGTACTGTCATTTAAAATAAGATTAAGCTAGCGTTATTTATTAGACACAGAAGTGTTACAGTTTAAATCAAGGTCCGAAGGTATTTTCGAATGATTGATTCGAATGATGTTTTACAACTATCAAATTTGTTCTAAATTACGTTATACGAACTACTTTATTCTTTCTCAAAAAAAATTTATATACATATACAGAGTGTTAATGAATTACAGGGACAAACTTCGGAAATTAATACAGGATAAATATGAGAAATATCCTATATTAATTTCCGTCGTTATGGAAACAAATAGTAGGTAGTAAATTGAGTTGCCTACATTTAGGCGCTTCTTAAGGAATCTTTGAGAAGCTCTATCCCTAAAAAGAAACACTTTCAACCATACATTTATTAACAAAAAATGTTTGTTTTCATGTATACTTTAAGCCCTAGAAGTTTGTCCCTACAATTCATTAACACCCTGTATATATATATACAGGTTGATTTCTCAGAGGAGAACCATTCCAAAAAGAGGCAACCCATAGTACATATGATAAGATACTGCGATATGTAAACATGACATGACGAATGTTGTTGCTCCAAATGGGACAATTATGTGCACTGAAACAGCCATCTCCTGACAACAGGACTCGTTTGTTCATAACATGTGCATGGCTAATCCCAACTTGTCTTTAATTTTCTGTGAGTACCGTTCTGCAAATTGCATTCTGGTCGGATAAACAGAGGGATTAATGTTTGCACTTTTCGGATATGAGACGCAACAAACCGTTAGAATTAGCTCTTTGCCTAACACAGAGAGGAGCAAGGGTTCTCGGAAAACGATTACAGAAAAAAGTATTAATTATTACAATGTACGGAGTAAGTCAAAATAAGTGGGTGTCACCCTTTCAAGTTGGTAAACGAAGATTCTCGTGAAATGACTTAGAACCGAACCGTGATCCTCGTTTGTATCTCTTGCGCAATGTTGAGGTGGTGTGAGGCAAAGCTAAGCTAGTTTGTGTAATGCACAACAGACTCTGCGGGTTACCGTGTTGGTGCGTAACCATGCTTGACATGCCTGGTGTGTTGATGGTTTTGTTTATGGTTTTGTTACTCCTCTAATGCGACCGTAACACGATGAGTGCCATTAATTTGATCCCCAATGGAAAATGGAGACCGGGACCCAGTACCGATCACCCGGAGAATTAGAAAAATTTACGACGCTGGAGTGATTCGCACCGGATAACATTTGGACTATTATATCCAAAGCTTGGCTCTCTTGCCACTGAGCCATCCTCGCCCCTTAGGTAGGTATATAAGATACATTAAATAAAAGGTTTTTGTAGTTACAGGTTAGAACATTCGAACGTGGATCAGAATCCGTACAGCTATAAATTATATCTAAAGAATAATTTTCGAGACGTCTGAGCCTGTTGCGCGAGCCGACACTGAGTGCGATATTTCCTGTAAGATTAAAAAAGAACTGCGTAAACAATAGCAGCTGAGTTCACTACACAGATGAATTTAATTATGAAATTTATTAAATAATTGGCAACGAAAGGTGGTCTTATTTCATGAAAATACAACTACTTCTACTCTCCACAAATCGAAGCACTTTGTAAACAAGTAATTACTGCTTACAGTACGCACTAAAACATGCAAATATGGACAGTTCTTACTTGAATTCAACGGTAGGAGTAGAGGAAGCCAAAAAGGTAGATTTTCACTTTGTCGACAACCTCAAGAGAAGCGACGAGAGAAAGAGATGGTAGCTAGGCATAGTTACTTGCAATAAAACAACGGGCAACGCTCTGGATATTGCATCCAAATGCGCAATAAGGATTTTTCTAGAACAACAGAGAAAAATGACGACAAACTGGTTGTTTTGAACTTCAAATACGACAAACTGCCCAGAGTTGCTGGAACAGTAAATCTTCATTGGAACATTAAAGGATAACAGAGTTAATTTTATCTGTATAAAACGATAAGAGAAACCTCACGGTAAGCTCAACTATGTTATTGACTCTTGTTGATATTTAATCCGACTTTATTTTGAGTTTTATTGCGAGAAAACGGTACGCAAACTCAACTGCAAGAGCAATTTTAACTCCATCCTACTTTCACTGAGCAGAATATGCCCTCTATCACTTCTGAAAGTATTCAGGAACACCTTGTTTATGTTGCTGTATGGCTCCTATAGAACTACGTGTGCAACCATTCTTCAGATTGTCTTGTTGTAAGGGTTGCACCCGCAGATGTATTGTTGGCAAAGATCTTCTAATTGGTCCGGGGCACAGACGTCATTTTACCTAAAACAAGTTTAGCTCGTCGTTTAAAATTTCAAAAGTTTATTGTTTTTCATAGTTGCAGCAAAGAATGATAAAAAAATATGGCAGCTTGTATATCCGAATGTGTATTAGAGAAATATTTATTGTCATTCAATGTATCCGTTTTTTGATTAATTGTATTTCGATGAACTTTTTCGGTAACGTATCGGTGAATTATTTTCGACCAATTTTTACATGAACTGTTTTTAATGAATGGTTGTAAACCTTCCACCAATACGAATCTGTGTCTTTCTTTTTGTCAAAATTTTACACATTGGATTGTTTTTATATAAACGTATCATTTAACAGATTTTCTTTATATATTAAAAAAAAACCCTGTGTAAGTGTTCCTCGGCAAGAAGGCTACAGTGTACAATTTGGTATTCCAATCACTGATTATTCAACCTCTCATTGTGCCTCTGAGAACTCTTAATTCCCGCAATTAATACGATCGCATTCCCCTACTTATCGGCGTTTGTTTTGTTTCCTTTCAGGTAACAAATCTTGTCCTTGAGGGACGGTAAGGTGCATAGAATGGATTTCTCACAAGCAAAGGGGCGTGTAAGTGCACGCCGCACTTGACCCACGTAATTAGAGCCTCCGCCCGACGAGGTCACTCGGATTCACATGTCTGTTGGCGCGGGCCCTCACGATCCCCACGACTAGAGGCCCCCATACACAGCCACTTAACCGCGAAGACTGCGGAGCATCCAGATTTTCATGTGCAAAATGAAGGCTTAAAGAGGTATATAGTGGAGTACAGAATATTTTAAAAAACCGTGTAAGTGAAACAAGCAGACACCTCAAAAGTTGGCATTACTGTTTGTCAACCTGCCGCTAGTTGAAAATTGATTGTCAAATTTATGACGTTTTTGGTTTCTGTGATATTTGACGTTTATTGTTGTTTTTGGTTTGCCTTTATGTTGGTTTGTGTTTAAATTCTCATGTAAATTAATTATATGACCCAATTGGATAGAAGAATTTCATGAAAAATGTCAAAGTTTACCATAAACGTAATTATTGGAATATATTGTACATGCCTGCGATGGTTGTAGCAAAATTATAGGCGTGCAAAATTAAAAAATTCTCTAATTCCTGTTTTAAATTATGTCTTTTATAATGTTATACTTAGTTTAAATATTTTAATATGACCTTAGAATTGATTTAATTCGTGAAAATGCGTTTGATTTTCTTCTACTTTCTGAAATTTAAAGTTTAAACGTGCATCTTTCAAATGATTTCTAAATATTCATCGTCTATATTGATTAAACACTTAATAACTATTACATAATTTAAAAAATGCAGTAGTAATTTTAGCCCAGAAAGTAAATTATATTAAAAATTACAAAATTTCTATTCAATCAAAGTTAAGGCAGAAACATTTCAGATTTGATTAACCAGCCTATGTTCTAGATCTAGATGACCTATTCACCTTTTTTGGGCACAGTATTCTTTCTTCGAAATGCAGCTAACCAGGTATGGGTCAGCAATTAGATTAAATCGGTTTCGTGTAGGTTTTCGTTCTTCTTCTGGTTCTTCTTCTTCCTAACTTCTTAATAGGCCTGCGGCCTGTGCCTCTGCCTTTACTAGCCTTTACTGCCTTTCCAGCTGTTCTTCGGACTACCCACGCTCCTTCTTCCGTTAGGTCGCTCATTTCTTGCAATATTAACCATTCTCCCCTCATACATGAGTTTTCTATGCATATCCCATTATGTTTTCCTTCTTGATATCCAATTACTAATATGTTCAGTTTGGTATTTGGTTTATCTTATATTGACATTGTACCACACTTTTGTATACAGGGTATCAATTTGAAATCGTACAATGTGATGTATCATCACTGGAAGTAAAGTACCTAGGTATTGAACTTTTCTAGAAAAAAGTTCTACATTATGAAGGGGAACCGTCATGACTCATAAGGTATCCTTCCCTATTCAACTCCTTAGGTTCTAGGTACCCCAATAATAAAATTTCAAATAGCTGTTCTTCGGACTACCCACGCTCCTTCTTCCGTTAGGTCGCTCATTTCTTGCAATATTAACCATTCTCCCCTCATCCACGAATTTTCTATGCATATCCCATTATGTTTTCCTTCTTGATATCCAATTGCTAATATGTTCAGTTTGGTATTTGGTTTATCTTATATTGACGTTGGACCACATTTTTGCATACAGGGTATCAATTTGAAATCGTACAATGTGATGTATCGACTCTGGAAGAAAAGGAGGTATGGAACTTTTCTAAAAAAAATTTTACAACATGAAGGGGAATCATCATGACTCATAAGGTAACCTTCCCTATTCAACTCCTTAGGTTCTAGGTACCCCAATAATAAAATTTCAAATAGTAACACCTACTTTGTGACTGCTTATTGAAAAACTCTTACAAGATGATATTCTACAGTAGTAAACATTTTTCCGACACGTTTCAGAAAAATGGAATGGCTCCCAAGACCTCCAGATTTTGACCCCTTAAAATTTGAGTTGTAATAATTGGTTCAGAACATCTTAAGTCTAATTTTATCATTTTTCCGAAACGAGTGGAAAAAAAATACTTGCTAGTATTGAATGGTATTTTGTAAGAGCTCTTCAATGACGTATCACACAGTGGGTAATACCATTTGCAATTTTTTTGTTGAGGTGCCTCGAGCCCAAGGAGTTGAATGGAAAAGATTATTTTATGAGTTACATATTTAATCTGCATCACCCATACTGCCTGTTCGATGGTTTTCTCATTAGCTAGAAGGTGGCTACTTGAATATTACCATTGACTTGTTTTTTTTTGTCGATATTGGGTTTCCTGTTAGATACGATATCAGCTATCTGCTTGCGCTGTCCCGTCTATTCTGCTGATTCCATAAACCGTAATGATTTTAGCAATTTTGCTTCATGGCACGAAGTATTACCCCCCTGGAAAATAAAATTTCTTCATCAAACAGGTCTTTCCTACTATATAGAATTTTGCCTTGCAGTACTTCGAGGTATTTTCGGGCATTTCATTCCAGAAAGTTTATGTAGTCAGCCAACTCATTGAGCAGACATGCGACTCTATACCATAACGGCGGTTGTATGCTCACTTGGTGGTACATATTTTGCTAAAAATTCTTCCCCTTACAAACGTTTCTATATATGCATTGGTAGCTTGATTGTTGATGTTTGATGATTCATCACTTTCCGTCACAGCTCTGTTCAGTTTCGGTGTTCCAGACAGTAGCGTCTTTGCTCCTCGGACAACAGTGACTTATACATTTTTGAAGTTCTAAACTAAGCAACCTTCCTCTTAGAGTGGAAATGTACTTTCCTATTTTCTATTTGGTGAAAGGCATATCTCTAGAGGTATTCCTCAGCCAGGTTACTTTAGTTAGTCCAAGTTTCTACTGAAGATGGCAGCTTCCCGAAGTACGTATGTAGGTGTTCTAAATATCGTAGTATTAAGGGGTTCCTTCAATGTTTATTTACTTAAACCACCGTCTCCAATCAAACATATTACGCACGTAGCTTTGCACTACTATGTGGTTAATTAGCTGGAATTTAGACTTGTATCTGCCAAGCTTGTCTTTTAACACGGCATAATCTTGAAGTGAGGTTTTATTTGATTTTATGTGATTACTCACTGCATAGTTTGTTGACATTTTTTACAAATTCAGCACACTTTTTAACTCAATGACGGCGGGCATTTCGCGACTGAAAGCACCCTTTTTATGGTGAAAAATAATTTCAAAACTTTTTTGGCACGATAATCTTCTACATGCTATACAGGTGTTTATCAATAATATTTTCAAGCAAAATCTTGATAAAAACCTATTCAACTACAATATTTAGAGCACTTAAGTACGTATTTCTGCAACTAAGTGGCCATCTTCAGTAGGAACTGATGAACTTGGACTATCTAAAGTAACTTTCATTGAGGAAAACAATGATGATCCAATGACTTTGAGTTCCATTGTTGACTTGGCGAAGAACGTATTCTCAATCAAAGTTATTTTAGATAGTTGAAGTCCAGCAGTTTCTACTGACGGTAGCGTAATTTCCAAAATACCTATTATGGTGGTAAGGGGTTTTCTCAAAGATTTGCATACTTGGACCGGTTTAACACAAATTGTTTAAGCATTAGGGATATTTTTTAAATAGCCGTTTTTATATGAGCCGTGCAATTTTTGTTTTTTAAGTTTTACCAGTAGTATAAAATGACTATTCGCATATTAGTTCTAATGGGTTGTTTGAGACATAATAAAATAGCCCCTGTGTGATAAACTGTATGTAAATAAACTATTATTGGATTGGTAGTTTAAGGTATAGTTAAAGATACTTAGGAGCAAAGACAGACATTGGCAAGTTTTATACAATATTCTATAAAAAAATATATGAAGGCGATGCAAGAATTTTGGGCTGTAGCTTCTTGCGGTTACTATTGAAATTACTTATACATAAAGCACGACAAGAAATATATTTCCAAGATGTTTTTAAAATTTTGGAAACAGTTGGTAGACTTGCGACTAGTTTTGAGTAGCAAGTAATACGATAATTTCAAGGCAAAGAAAACTGTATTAGCTAAATAAACTATTCTTAGGATTACTATTTTAACGTTTATATTGCAGTCTCTAGGACGCACAGATAGGGATAACGTACTTACCTGCGTTGTGGATATTGTTCGAAGCCATAGCTGAAGGACTAAGAGACAAAGAGGAACACAATGGATATGTTTAGAGAATTTGTTAGTTTTTTTTAAGCAATTTTATATATGAATATAATATTGTATATGTAGACAGAAAAATGCAAAAAGAGACGAAATAGATACGTACCCCGCTAGTCCTCTTTAATTGTTAAGAAGTCTTAGAGGCTTTCTGATAGATTTTGGATACCAAGTAATAGTAAAAACAATAAATAACTCGGTTATTGTTAAAGTTTCTGTTATAAGGTATCGTTGAAGTAACCGAAAGGCAAAGAGGAAGAGGCAATGAATATATTTCAAAATTATTACATTTTTATTTAGACCTTCTCGAGAATTTTTGACAAATTTTGGATAACAGGTAATAATAAGTGTAGTAAATAAACAAATTATAGTTAACATCATTGTTGAACGGTTCCAGAAGTAAAAGGAGACGTAGTAGATACACTTCCCGACTGTTTTAATTTAGGAGAAGAGTTGGTTTTTCAACAGGTTTTGGCCAAGAGATCCCAATACGTGAAATAAATAAATTATCATTATGAGTATTCGTCTAAGGCATTGTTGAGGTTATTGAAAGTCTAAAAGAGACGTACTGTATTTATTCAGAGAATTTCAACATTTTTGAAAGAAGAACAAACCTACCAGTAATGTAACATTGAAGTCAATGGAAGGAAACTGAAGACGTTGTTATGGACATATATTAATAATTTAAAAGGTTTTATGGAAAATTATTAAGGGGTTAACATAATAGGTAATAAATCTACATTAAATAAATAAGATAACCTTAGACAGAACCTTCACAAGAAAGCTGCCATCTTCAGCAGTAACGGACAAGCTTAGACCATTTAATGTAGGAACAGTGTAAACTAAACAAAGGATTTGTCGTGGTTAACCAATTGAGGAATTGTTCTTATCACAAAGGAATTATACTGCATGACATTGAAAATGCTACACCCAGTAAACGTCAATATAATTCAATAATTTTTAGTTGATAATATGGCTACACATTTAGCATTATATGATTAACATTTCACGATGGTTGGATAGGTCTATAGCGTTCAAATTTAATAATGTGTCAGAGCTCCTTTTAAGTTAATGCACTCCCTTACTCTGAGAGGCATGCTTCGAATGAGATGATGGATCTTTTCCTGTGGTATAGTATACCAAGCAATCAGAATCTCATTTCTGAAGCGCTGTCAATCCACTGTGGGAATAAGTCATTAACCCAACTGTCTGCCTATAATATCCCATATATGTTCGATGGGGGAAAGATCAGGTGACCACGCTGGCCACGGAAGAACGGTGATATCAGCTTCACGAAGGAAACTTGTAGTATCAGATGCAGTATGGGGTCTGGCATTATTATGCTCGAAAATAGTGATTTCTAGTTCTTGTAGATGGGCAATGCAACAGGTTCCAAGACATTGCGAATGTAGCACTGGGCATTAATGTTTCTTTTCAGGAATACTACAGGGGATCTACTTCCATATGCTATGATACTCCAATTCATAAGCCCGCGGGTAAGCGCTTCTTCGCGTTCTGTGCAGTATTGAACTTGACGTCTTTTTCCACGTCTTCGGTGGACCCTTCCATGTACATCGTGGACTCATAGACAAAATCATGATTCGTTACTAAACACAACCCAATTCCATTCCTGATCCTATCGGACACGTTCCTGTCACCGCTTTAATCGTGCTTCTTTATACCTTTGGGTCAATGGCAAAATGAGGCGTGGTTGGTAGGATTGAAGACCAAAGACCTTGTTCTGCGGTAAATTGACCTAACAGGGAGTTATTGTCTTGTAGCA
The DNA here is from genome assembly GCA_014611495.1 of Limonius californicus. Classification (NCBI taxonomy): domain Eukaryota; kingdom Metazoa; phylum Arthropoda; class Insecta; order Coleoptera; family Elateridae; genus Limonius; species Limonius californicus. Next base: position 18,621 of record JABXWE010015949.1, on the reverse strand, counting down.
GCCATCCATTCATTGGCAATTGACCTAGTGGTACTGAACCGGCCCTTAAGAGCATTTATTCTTAATAGTCGTTCTTGGTGATCATGTTCTGCGGTCAGCTCTGGTACCTCTGCAACAAGGTTGTTGTACGGTGGATGCGTTTCTACCAACCCTAGTAGCGATTTCCCTCAGAACCAATCCAGCTTCTCGCATTCTAATTATTTACCCCAGTTCAAAAGTACTCATGGCGTCCACTTCTTTTAAGAGTTTTAAATATTTTAGTGTTATTCCATGTGGCGCCACATAAATATGGTCGGCAATACTTGATATATCCAATCTAAAATTTTTGAATTGAGCTACGTGCTCTTCAAATCTTATTTTGATATTATCTTTAGTTTGCCCGATATACAGTAGTTTGAAAGGGTCCTACATCACCAAATGGTATAATTGTTGTTGGAGTTTAACGTTACTTCTTGACATCAGTTCTGAAAAATAGATTTAAATATCTTATCATCACTAGGTATGTCAATAGTGTATCTGCTTACTGCGGTATTGGAATTCTTTAGGAAGATTGAAACAGATATTGATCCTTTGATCCTTTACTATTTTAAAAAATATTTGTACCATTGTAAATTGTAATGCTCATTTATAAACCTTTTGTATTGTAACTGTATATACGCTGCACCTAATTTAGGACATTTATTTGAGATTTGCTTGTCATCAAAGTTGCACCATGTCCTCGCAAAAGAAACAAATCAAATTATTCAACGAAATGAGATATGCAATCATTTTACATGATAATAAAGGAGATTCCACCCGTGAAATAGCTAATAAAGTGCAGTGTAATCAATCGACTGTCGTTTGATTAATTAGGAAGTATGTCGAAATTGAAAATAAATCTTGCAGTGCCCGACCAAAAATAACCTCCGCTGAAATAAATGCGGTGTTAAGAAGAACCACTCTGGCTGACAGGAGCTTAAATTCTACAAAACTGACCAAATTATTATCAAACCCTACCGGTGTGAGTATGTGTACATCTAGTGTGAAACGAAGGCTTTATAATTTTGGAGGCCATTGCTTTCCGAGAAACAGAGACTCAATCGTTTGCTATGGGCAAGGGAACATCACTGGACACCAAAACAGTGGAACAAACTGATATTCAGAAGAATCCACGTTCAATAATCAATAATCATAGTGGTAATCCGTCTGGTAGGTTTATTGGGGAAGAATTTTCGCCAAAATACGTATTTCTATCAATAAAACACACTATCTTTGCTATAGTGTGGGGGTGTGGGTCTGCCGAAGGAATTGGTTGACTGCATGTCATCTCTGGGAAGATGAATGCCACAAAATACATTGAAGTACTTCAGAATAAGATGACCATAACGTCGATAGAATGGATTGGCCAGCACAATCCCCAGACCTTAATCTCATTAGAAACTTGTGGTAGAGGATAGTTCTAATAATTTTCGTGAAGAAACTGATGTAAAGGAATTCAATCGAAGCTTTTATCATTTATAAATCACTGTTTCCACTGCATTTTCATTTAGCTTCTCCATATCACTGTATTTGAATATCTGCGAGGGTCTGTAAATAATTGCCTAAAAAAAATTAAAAAAGTTATTTAATACAGGTTTACTCCAATTATTTAAGTGCATTACTTTTCCACATCATTGTATTTCCGATAACAGCGAGAACAAATTATTTTGTAAATCCTTGACTTTTCCAAACTTCTTAACAAGGTCCAGAAATGGTTTAAATCACATTCAAAGTTATAATTGACTTATTTGCATATCGGAGCAAGGCTTTTAGTTATTGGATGGAATGGAATTTCTAATATTTTCGTCATTTTGGGATCTTTGCAACGTCGGGAAATTATTCAATCTTAATTTACATTTCCCGATTAAATTCAATAATCAATAATTTCCGCAGAGAAACAGAAAGCAATATTTTTAATTTATGGTATTTAATTAAGTATCTAATCAGATTTAAAGAAAAGTTAGTATTTTATTTACTATAAAATTTAAGGTTGGCATTTTGTGTTGAAAACACGTTTACAACTATTTCTTATTACTAATATATGTAGGAGCAATAACTGTTTTCTGTCTTCTAGTTCATACGTGAATTTTATTGATCCTATTTACAGTTTAGTTGATTGACAAAATCATCATTGTTGCATTTAGTAGTGTCGTGAACCATAAAATATGATCCACACACCTGAAATACTGTGCACAATTTTAATTGGATAAATTTAATTGAATTTTTTTAATTAGTATTTGTTTGGTAGTGTTAGGTAACAGTTCTGTTTAGGGATATCATCCTATGGTGTTGTACGTCGCTGCTTCAAACAACCTGAGTGTGTGAAAGGCTTTAGGATTGCTATTAATCGCAGCGCGGTGCCGCCTTCGAACTCATGGGAACTAACACTCCCACGTCGTCGATTAAACTGCTAACCATAAATGATAAAATGATCATCAATTTAGTCATAATATTGGTAGGTATGCAAATATCACTATTAATAGGTCTCGACGCTGCCAATCTTAGTAATTACGAGCTGGCTTGTTGTTGCTCTTCATCTCCGTTTGATATTAGCATGCACAAGTATTACTGTTTTGTATACAGGGTGGGTAAATGAAACCGAAATAAACCCGATTTTTCATATTTATCGCCGTTTTTTAAAAAGTCGCTCGGACCCATCAGTATTTGTTTTGAGGGGGAAACTATTTGCGTTTATTTTTAACTTTGTCACTTCAACCTCCTAGGGGTGGTGAGGTTCACTCCTAAAATTTTAAATGGAAAAGTGGGTCGAGTGAAACATCAAAGGGCATTCAATTCTTATTTTAACGGTTCCTAGTTTTTCAAATTCTGATCGGTAGTTTTCGAAAAAACACCTTTTAGAAATAGTAACCCGCCAAAAAGCAATAATTTAGGATTTTTCGCTTTTACCATAATTTACATCAGTAATGTTTTATTGATTAAGAAATTTACTTTAACTTTCACTTTATTAAATGTTCGAAATGTTGGCCTCGAGCATCCCTACAGTAGTATAGGTTTTGTTGAAAACGGTTTCGGACGTTCTGAAGCATTTCTGGGGTAATTTGCCCGCATTCGTTATTGATCCGTTGACGCAAATTATTTAGGGATTCTGGCTGAGTACTAAGCCTTAAATCTGGTGACCTCGCAGACCACTCCACTGCTCCTCTTCGACCTATTCATCTACCAGGAAATGTTTCGTCCCGATACTGACAAGCAGCTCATCAACTCATTCACATTGTAACGGTCATCTTGTTCCATAATTCCAGTTATTGCTGGATGAACATGATCTCGTATTTAATCCAAATACATTTCTCCTGTTAGATTTCCTGGTAGAAAAAAGGACCAACAACGCGATCGCATAAATTCCAGCCAACACGTTTAATTTTTGAGGATTTTGTGTGTCAACTTCATCGAATATGTGTGGGTTTTCATCGGCCCAATAGCGACAGTTATGGCGATTAACAATCTCACAAAAAACGAACACTCCTCCGTTCACTCATACCCTCGCAAAATCTAAACGTCTATCAAAGTCATCTTCTTGTAATTCTTGTACAAGATTGATTCTGTACGAATTGAATTTATGGACTGTTAAAATTTTTCTAATGCCTGCACGGGAAATGCTAGCAATTGTTGTCAATTTACGGGTACCTAAAGTAGGATCGAGATCGACGTGACCCAAAAGTACAACTTCCATAGCTTCATTTCACACTATTCTTCTTCAGCTTAAAATTAAAAATAAACAGTTTAATATATTTCTGCTTCGGAGGACACGTAAAGCCATCGGTCCCGATTATTATACGTACATCTTCTTTGATAGCCGGAAACCATGTACTGGAACTTCTCTTCTCCGTTCGACGGGCTAGGCGAGCCTCCTGCCCGGCATACATGTAAAGAGGACTTACAGAACTTACTCATTGTAGGTAATTAACAGGCCATTGGCCTACACAGAGAGGAAGAAGAAAAAGAAGTTTACTGTTTTATAGGAACTAATGAATATTTCATTGAACAAAAAGCTACATCCCTCAATTCGATTCACTACAACATGTAGCGCCGATTCAGTAGATCTCCCTGGGATGTAAGTATGTTGGTTCAGGTGCAGTGGGTGTGAAACAAGCACCTTCTCCCTTATTTTGCTGTTGCAAAGTCTCTCAAGCTTCTTTAGTAAGAAGGATGTAAGACTAATGGGCGAGATGATTTGGCCAGGGAGTAGGTTTAGGGTTAGGTATAAAACTACCTTTACTTCTCTCCAGCTCTCCGGTATATATAGAAAAGCGATACATGCCTGGTAGATGCGCACTAGGTGAGCAAGTATCCCGTCTAGTCCCCGTTGTAATAAGGCTAGACGACACCGTCCACTCCTGGCGACTTGTAGGGACGAACGGAATTTATAGCTTAGGTTATTATGTCACCCCATACGACCTGGTCCGCCACTTCCCAATCCTCCTCGATGGGAAGTGGGGCTTCGGGCCTCGGCCATACACGGTCAGGGGTGACAATGCAGCCTGGGAAATGTGTTTGAATTAACACTTGCGCTGTCTCTCCGGGTTTGGTTGTAAAGGAACCATCCCCTTGCTTGAGACAGCCTGGTTGTTGATTGGGGTTCTTGGAAAGGATCCTTTGTAGTCTAACCTCTGCGATAGTGGTCTGTATGGCACTGTAAACGATGGATTACAGTAGACTGTTTTCCAGGTATAGAACCGCACAGTGTATAATCGAATTTTCTTCTCCAAACTAAAATCAGCACTCACCTACAAATATACACAAATTTACATATTATGTGATGTATACATTCAGGTTCCGGTGGTGTTGGTACGGAGCGACAAGGTTGAGACAGGCGGAAGGAATACATGATTATGCATTGTCTGTCGAGTGTAATTTAAAAAAAAAATAAGGTTGGAGTTTAAACATAAGATAAAGCAAACGTTGTTTTTATATACAGAATACAAAAAACTTAAAGTCAATTTTTAAAAGAGTATGCGATTACGATTTCTGGCTTTGAACATCTCTAAAATTTAAATAAAATCCTTTTTTAAGTAATATTGTTGGTGGAAGATCTTAAAACATAGTTTAGCGTGCCGGTTTATTGCGAAAATTATATATTAAAGATCTATTTTTTTAGTGAAAACGGAACGCATTCTAAAAATTGAAGCACAATCTACTAAGATGTGAGACTAACGGCGTGTGTGGTAGTTCAAGCAACTGTTTTACATGAACTACTATAATTGCCATTCGAGATAATTTAATAAAACCATCATCGGAATTTATAGCTTTTAATTAAATTGTGTGAAAATATAAGCAAGCAGTCTATTGTGTTTGCTGTTTAATACTCGTTACCTTCTGCGTAAATTGGCGAAAGGAAAAAATGGTTCCCAGTTTAAAGTTTTAAATAACTGTGATCTAAAATGGAAGTGAATTTAAGCACAATTTCTAAATTATTAAAAAGGTTAATGAATCATTAAAAGAGCTACACACAATGTAACGTATTAAAATTTAATTTAATGCTTCCTGCTGGAATAAAAGAATGCACAAGAGCGGAATCGTCGTTTATTCTGTAATTCTTTCCTCCCTGCTGTTTGCTGATTCCATTATTCCAATACCACTAAACTTTAATTAAATTAACTGCCATTTCAATTAACTCCGCTGCATTCCGGCTCTCGAACTTGGTAAACTTCTCGATTTCTAAACATTGTGCATTGTGCAGCAAGTGCAATAAAGCAGTTGCGGAATATTGCGCTTGTAAATTACGAGAGAAATGGACTTCAGAGTATAAGTTGCTCATTATCTCCTTAAAATAGCGGCAAGCATTTTTATTGCGTTGTTTACATTAGGTTCGCCACGATGGAGATTGTTCTTTTCAATTCTGCGTTTCCTTATCTAAATGCCCATGTAGTGGAGGAACCAAGGAGTAGAACGCTCGAAAATCTTGATTCATGGTCCCACTCTTGAATCTTTAATGGATTTATACTTGCGTGTTAAATTTGAGGTAGCTTTTAAGTTGAGATTATACTGTTGTTGTTTGATTTAATGACAAATTCAGTTTTGGGTAATGTAACATATTTGTAGCACATCTCACATGGCATATTCCATAACAACATACAAGGGAATTAAAATCTCAAACCGCTTATTATCCGCGTTACACGCTTGACCAGATTGTGCATATTAATTTCTAAAATCCGGCAGGTGCTCGTGTACGGTACCGTAGCTTAGAAGCTTTGGATTTTTTATTGATTGTGTGGAGACCTATAAATCATAAATGCTGTATTAAACGGACGCTTAAGTCCACCTACAACAAATCAGTAATTTATTGTGATTTTCTTGAAAGATCTCTTAAATCACGTGTAACGACCTCATGATCCTCGTGGGTACACTTTATAGTCACCACTTGATATGGGCGGGCTCCAGACATTTTGCATTATATTGTCTTCAATTAACCGCGTGCAGATACGGTCAAAAGCGAAATGTGCACTGGATCATTACAGAAATATTAGATAACTGTGAAACCGTGTAATAATAATAATTAAAGGGCACGTTCCCGCTAACACATATCTGGAAAACAAAGCTAAAACAAGTGTATGCTGCAAAATGTTATCTAACGTTTTAAATCATGTTTGGTGCAACATACCATCTTATGAAATACTTTCATTTAGCTGTTTCTTATTTATTCTAAGAGGAAAGGAAATTCTCTGAAAACATTACCGGAAAAAAGGAAGGTAACAGGAGGTCTTAGAACTGGATGTTCAAAAATCTAAATGTCAAACTGGGTGTTATAGAAATTGAGGGCCGTAATAGTAATTGTTACAGAAAGCCAATATTTAATTATTATGGGAGACTTTAACGCTAAACTGGGAGTAAAAATTGAGGAAGCCGAAGACAAAATAGGTAACTTTGGATATGGTACACGAAACAACAGAGGACATACTCTATATAACTTTTTAGAGAAACAACACCTATATGCAATGAACTCGTTTTATAAAAAGAAGCCTCAGAGAAAATGGACCTGGATCAGTCCAGATACAAAGATACATTTTCAGAAATGTGAGCGTTATAAATAACTTCTCAGTAGGAAGTGATCACCGACTAGTGAGAGCAAAAAAAAAATGAAGAAGAATATGGTAATATATAAAGCCAAGAAACATGTAACACAAAAACTAGATATAGAAACACTACAGCAACACAAAGCTAAATACCAGAAAATCATAGAAGAACAATTGTACCTCAAGGAAGACTATCATAAAAATAACAATATTGAGGAATTAACAGACAATCTCACAAAAGCGATCACTAATGCTGGCAGAAGTATACAAAATAAAACTAGAAATAGTAATAGAAACGAAACTTTCACGCAAGACATTAAAGAAATGTTTAAAAAGAGGCGGAAACTAATACAACAGGACAAACAGATGTCAGCGGAATATACAATACTAAATAAAGCCATTAGAAAATCCATCAAGGGAAACATAAAGAAAAATAAAGAGAAGCAAATACAAGAAGTTACAGAAAAGAACAAAAGTATGAAGGTGTTAAGACCAACCCTAGGAAAAACTAGAATAATAGCTATAAAAGACAAGGATGGTAGAGAAATTAGGAATAAAGACGACATAAAAATAAAAGTAGCTGAATTCTACACAGATCTGTATGACTCAAAAACAGTAGTACCAGAAACAACAAAAACCAAATTAACAAAAAAGATACTAAATGTAAACTCAGAGGATATTCCTGAGATAACTACGCATGAAATAGAAAGCGCCTTAGCAAAAATGAAAAACAATAAATCACCGGGAAGGGACAATATAACAAAAGAAATGCTTGAAGAAGCTGGAATCAACGTAACACAAGCTTTAAAAACCCTACTAAACACATGTCTAGAGGAAGGTCGAATCCCGGAATCGTGAAGAAACGCCACAACAATATTACTATTCAAAAAAGGTGATAGACTAGACCTAAATAACTATCAACCTATCACACTTCTCTCGCAAATCTCAAGATCCTAACCAGAATAATACTAAATAGGATTGCAAATAAACTAGAACTGTATCAATCCAAAGAACAGGGAGGCTTTAGAAAGGGGTATAGCACAAACGATCACTTGCTAACGGTAAAGTTATTAATGGAAAAGGCAACCGAATACCACCTAACATTATTTATCGCATTCGTCCACTATGAAAAAGCCTTCGACACAATTGAAACCTGGGCAGTCGAAGAAGCTCTATGGAATAGCAGAATAGACCATAGATTCATAGATCTAATACGTAATATGAATTACAACTCATCAATTACAATACAGCTGCAAGAAGACTCGAATCCCATACCAATCAAGAGAGGAGTGAGACAGGGAGACACGATTTCACCCAAATTATTCACCACCACCCTGGAGGACGTATTTATGGACCTAAATTGGAAGAATAGGGGTGTAAACATTAATGGGGAATCCCTAAATCACCTTAAATATGCTGCTGACATTGTACTCTTTAGTGACAACAAAAATGATCTTCGGGACATGATACACGAGTTAGACACAGCATCTAGAAAGAGAGGCTTAAAAATGAATAAAAAGGAAACCAAGATAATGACAAACACAGACGAAAAGCTCCAGATCACAATAGACGGGGAAATGCTGGAACAGGTGGATGAGTATATATACTTAGGACAAATTATAAAACCAAATAAAGAAAATCAAGAGGAAGAAATAAATAGAAGGGTAAAGCTAGGATGGGCGGCTTTCGGAAAGCTAGCTTATATATTAAAGAATAAAAACATCCCACAGTACTTAAAGACCAAGGTGTATGACCAGTGCGTGCTTCCAGTGATTACTTATGGTGTTCAGACTTGGACTCTTACAAAGAGGAACATGAACAAATTAACAATATGCCAACGAGTTATGGAGAGAAGGATGCTCAATATTAGTCTAAAAGATAAAAAGCGAAACACATGGATTAGACAAAGAACAAAAGTTACAGATATACGAAGACAAGTAGCATCACTAAAATGGAGGTTTGTGGAACACAATGCACGTTTAAAAGATAGTAGGTGGAACGCCGCACTACAGGACTGGCGCCCATGGCTGGGAAAAAGAGCGCGAGGCAGACCACAAATGCGCTGGATCGATGATGTCAAGAGGCACGCAGGATTTCCATGGAACTTGGAAGATAATGGCAGAAAACAGGGAGAATTGGAGAAGGGTTGGGGAAGCCTACATCCAAAAATGGATAGATGATGGCTGAAAGACAGAAAGCTCTTGAATAACGTATAAATGGGTATTCAAAAATCTGGACACCGTAAAAATAAGTGCCTAGACATTTGACCCTCGTAAAAATATTCCTAAAATCTATGGGCTTTCCAAGTACGGGTGTTACGGAATCTACCCGCTAAAAATTAGTTACTTAGCAACGGTACCCCGTCAAAATAGCTCGCGTCAAAACAACCCCGACAAAATAGCTTATACCAAAATAACCCCGTCAAAAATCAAAATATACTTAATAATAAAATAAAAGTTCAACTTTTAAATGATAAACGAAATTGCGAAAAAGAGTACTTTTTATTAGATAATAACACACGTTAGAAAAATATAAACACATTTCGGTCATATTATATTATGTATATTAAAAATTGAAATTGATATTTAGATTTGCAAAATGCTCAGACAACAAAGCAATAACATTATTAATAATTATACAGGAAAATGGGTAAGGTATAGAGTTCAATTTTAGAAGAATTTTAAATAAAAGAGCAAAATATATGAACTGTACAATTTTTTGTCGTAAACTCCGGGAAATTGAACGAAATTGAGTGTGAATAAAATAAAATTGAAAATGTAAATTTATTGCACATTTTGCCGGGGCTATTTTGTCGGGGTTATTTAGTCGGGACTATTTTGGCATGAGCTATTTTGTGTATGGGCTGTTGTGTCGTGTTGGGGATATTTTGTCGGGGCTGTTTTGGCGTGGGCTACTTTGACGGGTCACGCTAAGCAACTTGTAGTCTTAAGAGTGGATGCCGAACATTTTAAACTTAGAAATATAGGGTGTATTTGGAATCCGGGAACCGTAAAAGTAGCTATCAGAAGTCTGGACAAGTGAATTTGGGTGTCTTAAAAGGGGTCTTGAGAAATCTGCACGCTTTAAAAGTAGGCACTGAAATCTTATGTATAAGTGGGTGTTGCGGAATCTGGATGCCGTAAAGTAAGTTTGAAGTAGGGCCTAACAAACATATATTCAGTAGAAGTAGGCTCAGAAGAATGTGGATGCAGAAACCTGGATGCCAAGAAGCCTATGCCGTAAAAGGCATTTCTAGGGAATCTGGATAAAGTTAGGTGCTAATAAAATTTGGCGAAATAAAGCTGGGCCCAAAGAATGCCATAAAACTGAGCTTACGGAATCTGGATGTCATAAAATTAGGTGCTACCAAGATTATATGTTGTAACAATGGGCGCTGAAGAACCTGAATGCTCATAAAACTAAGTGTTAACACAATTGAAAGCAATAAATGTGGATGCAGAGGAAAATATGAATGTCATAACACTCAGTGTTAAGGAATCTGAATGTTGCAAGAGTAAGTTTAAACGAATCTTGACATCATAAAGTTAACTACTAACCAACTGACACACCAAAAGCAGATGTAGAAGAATCTGTACGTTGTGAAAATAGGCACGTGGATCCTGTAAAAGTAAGTTTATAGCATCTGGGCGTCATAAAATTGGCTACGAACAAAATTGAAACCAGTATAGGGAAACATGGACGTCGTAATTCGTGAATTCAGAGGGAGGTAAATGTCGTAGGAATAAGTTTCCAAGAATTTTCTGGTCATTAGAGAAAATGTTAATAATAAAATGAGACACCATAAAAGAAGATGTAGAGAAATCTGCATGATGTAAAAATGGGGGCTGAAACACCTGAATGTTCTAGAAGAAAATTGTATGGTATCTAGTCGTCATAAATTTTGCTTCTAAAAGTGGATTCTGAGCAAGTTGAATGCCGTAAAAGTACGTTCTAAGGTATTTGGTTTCATAGAAGTAACTGCTAACAAAGCGAGACACAGTAAAAGTAGATGTAGAGAAATTTTTACATAGGAAAAGTGGGCGCTGAAGAACCTGAATGTTCTAATAGAAAGTTGTAAGGCATCTGGAGGTCATAAAATTGGCTCCTAACATTGGATTCTGAGCAAGTTGAATGTCGTAAAAGTAAGTTCTAAGGAATTTGGTTTCATAGAAGTAGATGCTAACAAAGTGAGACACAGTACAACTAGACGTAGTAAAATTTTTACGAATTAAATGTGGGTGCTGAAGCACCTGAATGCCCCAAAAGAAGTTTTATGGCATTCGGAGGTCATAGAATTGGCTCCTAAAAGTGGGTTCATAAAGATAAGTTATAAGGAATTTGGATGTTTGGAGAATGTGGGTGTCCAAAAACTGGGTCTGAAGAATACATAAAGAGGATACTGGGATGCATGAACATCTATAGTGGGCACTTCAGAAGCTTGGAAGCAGAAAAAGTGAAAGCAGAAAGACCCATGCGGTGTAACGGTGAATTTTTAAGAATGTGATTGCCCCAAAAATTGGCGGTGACGAATCAGGATACCGTAAAGAGAATACTCATCGTCATCAACCTCGAATCCGAAGGACTGAAATTCCAGAGAAGGTTTTTAGCATTAGGATCACACGGTTGCGAATCGGACTGGTGTCGGTGTCGTGGGTTATAGCACAAAATTTGTATACCCCGCGTGGTAATGCTGGGGAGTCGAACTCGAGCTAGAATCGACTTTTTGCACAGAGAGCGAGCGTTCTACCAATTAAGCTACCACCACATAAAGAGAATATTATGATGTATAAACGCCGTAGATGGAGTTCTCCGATGCATGAAAGTCTTAAAACTGATTGTGAAGAGATTGCAGAAGGTGAATGTTTAGAGAATATGGGTGTACAAAAATTAAGTGGAATCTCAGGAAACGGAATAATTAGGGCAAAGAGAATACTAAGATGTATGAACGTCGTTAATGAGTTTTTCATAAGCTTGGAAGCCGTAAAACTCAGGATGTGTGTTGTAAAGGTGAATGTTTTGAGAATCTGATGCCCAAGAATTGGGTGCAGAGGAATCAGGATACCATAAAGAGAATAACACGATGTATAATCGCCGTAGATGGGGTTCTCAGATACATGGAAGCCGTAAAAGTGAGAGTGAAAACACTGTAAATGTGAATCCTGTGAGCATTTTGGTGCTGAGGAGATTTGTAGGTACATTAGGGTCTTAGGAATCTGGATCCCGTAAAAGTGTGTGCTCAAGAGTTTAGGGACTGAAAAATTGTGGAAGCAGAAGTTATCTGTATTAATTTGGTTTATGAGAAATTTTTATCCTATAGAAGTTGTTGTTAAGGAATTTGGGTGCTGAAGAATTTAGGTGGTAAAGAATTGGGTTCTTAGGAAAATCTGTAGCAGAATATTTTGACTCACCTCGCATAAAACTGTTACGGGCCAAGCGAGCTCTTTCGTCGGACCGCAGCAGGAAAGATGGAAGTGCCTTCGGCTTAACTCAGAGTAGTGGTTCACGAAAAATTCTTAAGGGTAGGAAATCTAACGTAGTTATGTACAGCGCAAGCCGAAATTAATGGACGCTCGTCTCTAGGTTACAGCTGAAAGCAGGTTCTCGTAGGAGGGCCGAGAAACCAGCAGCTTACGGGGATCAAACTCACCTTTATTGTGCCTCCTCCTGTACATAATGTCTACAAAGTTCATGCACACAATAAAATTCACTAGAATAAAAGATCGTACTACATTTTAACTACATCCATATCTACTGAGAAAATATAGTACACAAATAGTACAATTTAGAATAAGCAAAAAAACAACTGTGGGCTAAACAAAGGAGCGTTGGGACGTCCAAACCCAAGACCTCGCCGCCATTGGCTTACGATATTTATTTTATTCAATAGATCTACGTAGCCAGCGACGTTCGAGTTTACAGAATTCTTAAAAAAATTTGAATTTCTCTGAAACTTTAACCTTAACCAGTAATGAAACGCTGGGCAACTGAAGGTTGCCTCACTTTTAATATTACAAGGAATTAAAATGTTCTATTTCTTAGTTATCAACGAAGCATTGGTAAACAGGGGAAAACAATTACTGTATAGTACATTGGCAAGTTTCACCTTAGTTTTCTTCGGTGGGGAGTAGATAGAGAGAGGCACAATTTGGGGTGTTTCTAGGTTCTTCCTTGGAACTTCAGGAAACGGGAAATTTTGTATATTGTTGTATTGTCGCAACACTGGCACATCCAGAGGATCAGAAAATGGGTTCGATATGAATCCGCCAAAGGCGGTCAGCAAATTCGCAATGAATTACCTTCCAAGGGTTTAAATCCAGCGTGTTTCTTAAATTCGACACTTGTTGATGGTTCTGTTCACCCCACGTTGATAATAGCGATACGAAAATTCACGCAATGGACACCCATCAAAACCGGAACCGCCCTTGCAGTACTTGTTGTCGGTGCTGAGGTCTTAGCAAGCAACAGGGTCGAAAGGAGATCTTAAGTCAACTCCTGAAAAAAACAAACAAAAGTATCCGGCAGCTGGAATATTTCACCATATTACGAAATATGTTTCAAGAATTCCAGAACAATTAACACGTAGGGCTCCCTCAAGGCTAGGAAATTTCCCACAAACGTTCACAATCAAGCGCGTGGACAAAATATTCATAGACATTGCACTAGAATAACAAAAAAATAGTTCACTAGACTGTATTCGAGAAATAATAAGATAGTAATCGGCTACGGAGCGGCCAATAAAGTAAGACTTTAATCCGTAAGAAGCGGCAAAATCAAAGGAACATAACATAACTGCTGTAAAACTATGTAGCAAGTTTTAGAGCACCCTAAAATTGAAAATTGAGGATTTTGGGATTTGCAAAAGCGGACGTTGGAGAATAGTGTTAAAGCAGACAGATGAATTCCGATGTCATAAAAGTAGGAGCTCAAAAACCTGCTCCTCGCGTTTGTTTTAACATCGAAACGTTTTTTACCGGAAGTTGTTCAACTTAGGAAGTATTTTCTGTCTTTATTAGATATCTTTAGATATTTTTAGTATCTAGTGTTTACAGTAAAACCTCCTGTTCCCTACTTCGCTTTAGAAAAGTTGAATAACGAAACTTAAATTACCAAATAAAAAATGAATCTCATTTTTTACGTTTTCATTGTTTGTCAAATTGCATGTCTTTTCATTCCATTTCTTTAGATGAACATAACGGATAATATGGGCTATAATACAATGGATTTAATTTAATCAATCACAAATGTGAATGTAGAGTGCATTTTAGAAAATTCCAATTTTGCATGTAGAGGGTGTCCTATTTAGAAAACAGATAATGTAATATTTGTATTATATAGTATTTTCCTTCTGCGGAATATGAATACAACATTCGTTTCTGCAAATACCGTCACAGAATTCCTGAACACTTACCTTAATTTCTGTATACTGTAAAACAAATGTTCAGCAAATTTTACCCGTTTGGTGTTTTATTTTTCTGGGCTACTGGTTAGGCTCTTGGAATCTGTAGTAAACTTTGAGTGCCAGAATTGGATAAGTTAAGTTTTACAGAGGTTCTGACTAAATTAATGTGTTGTCAAGCCCGACCAGCGTTAACAACTAAAAAGGTGCAACTGGTGACAGGAAGACACGATCACTTCTTTCTTTTATTTCAAGGGCTGCATGCTTTACGATTTATCAAAGGACGTAAATACTTGTTAAAGCGGACCGAATCGTTCTCAAAGAATTCGTGAATATAAATAAAAAGCCTAACATTCGCATCCTTCTACGGTAATTGGTTGTTAAGGCCCGAATGAGTCTCCAGATGCACGATGTCTTGGGAATCATGGACACCCGTCAGCCTCCCGCTCATATCCGGTAGAAGAATATGATCGTTAATTCCATTTCATTCCAAGTCGAGTTTGAAAGTTTATTCGTGAATCTTACCACAAAAGTCTGCATTGAACAGTAGGCGCTGTGCCTTGTGTACACTTCGATATTTATTATGTTAAATGCCATGTCCTTTCTGGGAACGGCGCTTAATTTTACGCTCCAAGGATTGCGCGTCGCGTTTAGGCTATTAGGTGCGTATTTCTGGGATTGCCTGAGTATCAAGATTGAAAACGAAACGTTGCCTTAGGCCCGACATGTCAGATTAGGACTAGAAGTACCGCTGATGACCAGTAGATAAAGTCAAATAAAAATGTCTTATTTGAAGGATTTATTTTCGGGTTTAATACTGGGTCCGGCTTGACTGCGACGTTGTAATAATCTTTTTAAGCTACTGATGTTTGTATTCGCTACCGTTAAGAATCTACGAGTTAAAAGAGATTCTGCTTGAGTTGGCTAAATTTCTTGTGACCATGACTGTATATGGGATTACCGTAAATCATATTATCTTTTTTATTTTGAAGTTCATGGTTGTTTATTGTTGTTTGTTTATTAATTTTGCGATTGCTAGTGGAATTGAATATTGGTGTACAGTAAGTAGATATTTTGAAATTTATTATCAGTTATGATAAGAAATAATTATCATAACATTTGCATCTTCCGTTTGTTTATTGAAATTACATCTTTTGTTTGTTCACTAAAATTGCAATTGTTATTGTAGTATTTACAAATGTATGTAGGTATTTCCTACATTGCCAATAATGTTTTGCTCTTACTTACTATTAGTGTAGGAGATTTATTATTATTTGAAACTTTCGTTTTAATGTCTCTATTCAAGTTAACTTAACTGTTCAGTTAATTAATACGTACAATGCATTGAAATAATGATATTCTGAAAAATTACAGAACTGTGTAAGATTTGAAATCGAAAAATATTTTATTCAAAATCGGTAGATGGATTTTGCATTAATTTAGAATTGACTCGTATAACATTACGTTTAATAATTTGGATAATTTTGACACTAGTAAATTCAACGGGAATTATCCCCGTAAATCTTATAATAGTTTACAGCTCTTAATCTTAAGGTAATGTTATATACATTATAAGAATACTTAAAGCTTTAGCGTTTTCGACAAATCTCATCACATAACTCTCATTTACTGCCACTCTTCCATTTTTGACTTTTGCAATAATGAACGTATTAGACTTGTTTTTTTCTCTTCAAGTATTTTGAAAACGTTTAGTTTACCAAAATCCATAACTACAATCTTCTTCAGTATTTAGCTATTACAATGTTCTGCGTTCCCGGTAGCTTACATGTTGCATCATTGTGTCGATTTCTAATTTTTCTTAAGAGATTTCAAAATCAGCTTTTTGTGTTTTTTTTTGCCAATGAATGTGAAGCTGTAATTTAAATTTGTATATCTATGTAAGACTAATGTGCAATTGAAAATATATTTTTGTGCAGTCCTTTTGTAATCACCATCCACGTCTACATCTACTAGTTCTTCTTTACCTGCACTATTGCATAATTCTGACTCCTTTGCATTTCAATTAGTCCATTTATGTGTGTCTCGCTCAGTAGATGTTTTATCGTTACTGCTAGTAGTCCTTGTTAACCTGCATTATTGAATAATTCTGACTCCGTTGAAATTGCAAGTATTTAAATTATGTGTCTCTTGCTCAGTAGATCTTGTATCGTTACTACTACTACTAGTCCTTGTTTACCTGCATTATTGCATAATTCGGACTCCGTAGCATTTCAATTACTCCATTTATGTGTTTCTCGCTCAATAGATCTTTTATCGTTACTGCTAGTAGTCCTTGTTAACACTGCATTATTGGAATAATTCTGACTCCGTTGAAAATTGGCAAGTATTAATTGATGTGTCTCTTGCTCAGTAAGATCTTGTATCGTTACTACTACTACTAGTCCTTGTTTACTGCATTATTGCATAATTCGGACTCCGTAGCATTTCAATTATCCATTATATTGTGTTTCTCGCTCAAAGATCTTATTATCGTTACTGCAGTATTCCTGTTAACTGCATTATGAATAATTCTGACTCCGTTGAAAGATTGCAAAAGTAATTTAAATTATGTGTCCTCTTGCTCAGTAGATCTTGTTCGTTCTACTACTACTATCCTTGGTTTACCCGCAATATATTGCATAAATTCGGACTCCGTAGCATTTCAATTACTCCATTTATGTGTTTCTCGCTCAATAGATCTTTTATCGTTACTGCTAGTAGTCCTAGTTAACCTGCATTATTGAATAATTCTGACTCCGTTGAAATTGCAAGTATTTAAATTATGTGTCTCTTGCTCAGTAGATCTTGTATCGTTACTACTACTACTAGTCCTTGTTTACCTGCATTATTTGTAAAAATAATTCGACTCCGTAGCATTTATCAATTACTCCAATTTATGTGTTTTCTCGCTGCAATAGATCTTCTATCGTTACTTGTTTAGTTACTGGCTTGCTAGTAGTCCTTGTTAACCTGCATTATTGAATAATTCTGACTCCGTTGAAATTGCAAGTATTTAAATTATGTGTCTCTTGCTCAGTAGATCTTGTATCGTTACTACTACTACTAGTCCTTGTTTACCTGCATTATTGCATAATTCGGACTCCGTAGCATTTCAATTACTCCATTTATGTGTTTCTCGCTCAATAGATCTTTTATCGTTACTGCTAGTAGTCCTAGTTAACCTGCATTATTGAATAATTCTGACTCCGTTGAAATTGCAAGTATTTAAATTATGTGTCTCTTGCTCAGTAGATCTTGTACCGTTACTACTACTACTAGTCCTTGTTTACCTGCATTATTGCATAATTCGGACTCCGTAGCATTTCAATTACTCCATTTATGTGTTTCTCGCTCAATAGATCTTCTATCGTTACTACTAGTCGTCCTTGTTAATCTGCATTATTGCATAATTCTGGCTCCTTGGAATTGCAAGTATTTAAATTATGTGTCTCTTGCTCAGTAGATCTTGTATCGTTACTACTACTACTACTAGTCCTTGTTTACCTGCATTATTGCATAATTCGGACTCCGTAGCATTTCAATTACTCCATTTATGTGTTTCTCGCTCAATAGATCTTTTATCGTTACTGCTAGTAGTCCTTGTTAACCTGCATTATTGAATAATTCTGACTCCGTTGAAATTGCAAGTATTTAAATTATGTGTCTCTTGCTCAGTAGATCTTGTATCGTTACTACTACTACTAGTCCTTGTTTATCTGCATTATTGCATAATTCGGACTCCGTAGCATTTCAATTACTCCATTTATGTGTTTCTCGCTCAATAGATCTTTTATCGTTACTGCTAGTAGTCCTTGTTAACCTGCATTATTGAATAATTCTGACTCCGTTGATATTGCAAGTATTTAAATTATGTATCTCTTGCTCAGTAGATCTTGTATCGTTACTACTACTACTAGTCCTTGTTTACCTGCATTATTGCATAATTCGGACTCCGTAGCATTTCAATTACTCCATTTATGTGTTTCTCGCTCAATAGATCTTTTATCGTTACTGCTAGTAGTCCTAGTTAACCTGCATTATTGAATAATTCTGACTCCGTTGAAATTGCAAGTATTTAAATTATGTGTCTCTTGCTCAGTAGATCTTGTACCGTTACTACTACTACTAGTCCTTGTTTACCTGCATTATTGCATAATTCGGACTCCGTAGCATTTC